>CATIWJ010217522.1:0-22362 GCA_949640765.1 Croton laevigatus | reverse complement strand
TCAACGGTGGCAACCCATTCATGGCCTTATCTCGGACGGAGAGTGGACGGTGACGGAGATACGGCGGCCGAAAGTTCCGATTATCAGTTTTGATTCTTTGGTTTTCGAACGGCTCGTACGCCGGCTCCGGTGACCGATCGGCGGCCTACTCACCATGAATCAACTCTACTCGACACGATCTACAATCCTATAAGCTCAGATTTCGCGTTAACCACCGGAAAATCAAAACCCAAAGTTCCAAAATCTTCCCCTGTTTTTCTCGTGTTCTTCCTCTCAATATTTTTCTGATTTTCGTATTTTTTTTTTTTAAATTTTCTTTTCTCTTTTTTTCCCGATTATCACACCATCATTCTTCTTTTTTCTTTTTTTTTTTAATCTTATCTTATCAGTAACATATATATATACTAATTTATATAATTTCTATATTAATTATTAAAATTTTCTTTTATTATTACTATTATTATTATTATTTTATTATTAAGAACATAATTTACAACTAATCCCTATAATATTACTAGTCTAGGTTTCCGGGTATTACAAAAAAAGAGTAACTAACACAAGTATACATACAACGTGCATCAAGAAATACTAGTATTTATTATATAGGTCTCCATATTTCATATTAATTATTTCCAAATTTCTAACAAAAAACTAAAATAATGATATTTTAAAGGAAAGAATTAAGTGCTTGAAATAATCATAAATTAAAGATTAAAATATGAATAGAATAAATTATAGAGTATAAATCTCATATTAATTATATAAAAGATAAAAACTTAATCTATATTATTACCTCTCTATTTTACCAAATTTCTTTATATTCATTATTTTATCAAATTTCTTTAAATTTATTATTTTACCATACCAATACAAACTCATTTTTCACCAATACTAATACAGAAATAATAATAAACAATTACTAACCTTTTAAAAAACTTACTTTTTTACTGATACCAATAAAAAATTACAAAACTTACCCAAAATAGAATGTAAAAAATTGGAAAAAACACCCAAAAAGGACAACGTAAAAAATTGACAAAAACGGAGATAGTAATATAAAAAATCCACCAAACTAGTACCTTAGTTCTTAAGAATTTTGAAACTAGACAAACCAAGTTTATTACTTCAATCACAATCCAACCTAACCAAGCCAAAGAAGGAAGAGGAACCTAGAGTATAAACTGGGTGAAGAAAAAAAAAATAAAATTGTCATTATTTTTGTTTAACATTTAGATGAGTTCTAGAGATTGAAGGACAGATGGCGATTCTTGAACTTCTTCTTCCTCTTCTACTGGAAAAATCCTATACTCAAATTTTGAAAGAGATATTTTCTGTATCATTGCTTTGCTGCATGTCATCATGTAACCACAATCATCTATCATGCCCAACTGTATCAAGATTTTTTTATATGAGAGGTCCGGTACATTGCGGGATACACATTAAGAGTTAACATTTTCTTTTAAATATGCATTAAATTGAAGTTAACGGTATTATTAGCAAGAATCGAATTCGAGACCTACAAATTCTACAATTTTATAAGGGGATAAATGGGCAAATATATCAAGATTTCAAAATGTCACAACTCATTGAAAATCCTACCAAAATGTTGAAAACATTGACTTGACGCTGCTATTATTGTAGGACAATTAATAATTAATGCATGATTAAAAAGGAAAAGTGAAATAATTAAGTTAGAGAAAATTTGCACTCTTCTGGAACGGGTTCTCATCACTTGGCTAATTATTTAATTATAGTACATACTTTGATCGGATTGGGTTTCAAAGTTTTCATAAGATTTTTTTTTTTTATGGGGTAATGATATTTTTGGTGCAAAAACTATGCTTGCTTTTCTATTTTGGTGCCCAAGTTTTGAAAAGCTCCAAAATAGTGTCCAAACTTTTTTAAATGAGTAAACAAGTGCGTAAATCAAATCGTGAATTGTGATATTGAAATATTTTTTAAATAAGTTTCTTTCTCTTTCGCCTAAATGATTGGTGAATCAAAAATTTAAACTAGTCTGAATTATTGATTTCAAATTGACACTTCTGAATTACCCGCATATGAGCTGGTTTCAATTCATTGTCACGACAAACAATGAATTACTAGTTCATGAACTGGAATCAACATTGAATCGTTTAGGTCATAACACACCTAAACCAACTAGGCGAGATGTGAAAATGAAATTTGATATTTTGGGTCTAGTTTCATATAATGTTCTACTTTACACCGAAATTAAAACATAAAATCTCGAAATTGTTTTTATTCATTTGTAACATGCAAGCATTTGCTAGATTAAGGGTATATTCGACAAGATTGAATATTTGAGTAGTGTCTCATTATTTGAATAGTTGTTAATTTGTTTATAGTAGCTATTTATAAGACGCTAAAAATTAAAAGTTTAATATCTAAACAGCAAAAAAGTTACTTTAAATACTACTACCAAGCGCCACAAGAATTGATTTTTAGCGTTTTGACATTACTAAACACAACCTAAGTGTTTTTAGTTCTATTTGTTTAATAATTTGTGTCAATTAAATATACTTTGTTATTAGATGTTAGTGGGGTAAAATTTTTATTTATTAAAGTCTGAAATCACCTCATTGATATAAAACTTTATTTTGAAAAAAGAAATATAAATATTTGTTAAACTAATTATGTGCATAAAGCAGCAGCATTCCTGTTTGAAATATAAATATTTATTCAAAGTAATCCTGGGCTTCAGATAAAAAGAAAAACATTGTTTATAAATTCCTTAAATCTTGAGCTAGTTTAAGCTAATCCAGTATGTAATATACATTTTTTTTATTTTTATTTTTATTTTTATTTTTATTTTTTTGACATAGGTATACACGCACACACACAACTCACGCATCCAAAGGGGAGGAGAGCTTCTTTCTACTTATTGACTCCACCGAGCTTCGAACCTGCGTCTCTTGGGCCACTTCTCCAATGCGCTACCACCATACCACCCCCTCCCCCGTATGTAATATACATATATAATCCATTCTCAGTTCACATATTATATGTAAAATGATTCTAGAAAAAGCGTGTCTAAACAGTATAATAAATGACAGTAAGCAAAGCACTCTCATTCTGAAATGACGATGATAATAATAAGGGCAAACTTCCTAAATACCACAAATAGGTTTTTTAGTTTGCAAAAATACCACAAAACTAAAGGCCTCAAACATATACCACAAATTTTTTTAATATTCCTAAACAACCCCTCCAATTCACACGCGCATTAAACAGAAAAGCACACTACACACGACTTCACTTCCACATTTCGACGACCTTTCTGCCAACAAGATGGTTCATTCTCCATTTGGATTGGAGTCGTCGACGCTGTCGAGAAAGCAGCCTTCTGCCTTTAATTTGACCGTGAAATCGAATACAATTACCAAGCTAGAGCTTTATCATTCGCCTGAGACAGCAATCAACCAGTTTCGGATGATTTTACTTCTAGTATGTACGATTTCAGTTTTCGGTCGATTTCTAGCTGATTTCTTTTCATCCTCTGCAACTTTCTCCGTTGCCTTCGGTGTGTTTCCATCTATGCTCGATCTCCTTCCATTTTGCAAATCCTCCTCCTACAATAGCGTGATTAAATTTAAGAAGCCACAATCTAGTTCTACGGCTTCTAGTTCTTAGATCGAAACTGTCGCCTAGTTGGAGAAAAATGAGATGCATATTTCTCTGTCACTCCTTTCAATTCGTTATTATGAGAATATTATTTTTTAAGGAATGAGAAGATGAATTTAGTAACAAAGGAATAAGACTTAGGATTAGAATTATTATTATATTATTTTAATCAAAACTATTAACTAAATATATAGGAGTATCATATCATGTTTTAATTAACTATAATGTTTTCTCCAATTGTGAGTTCTATGCAATAATTTGTTGATTAGTCGAAGGCTCTCCATGGAAAATTGTTGTTGGAAATAAGAAAAAATTAATTTATTTACCTAAGTTTGTTAAGGAAATAAATGAAAATAAATTTATTGAACTAAATATGTTAAGGAAATAAATTTATTCGCCTAAGTTTGTAAAGGAAATAAAAGAAAATAAAATTATTTATCTATAACTATGAGCGGCAGTGAAAGGAAATAAATTTATTTTCCAGTAACAGGTAGCCTGAAGTGGAAGGAAATAAATTTATTTTTAGGTGGCGGGTGACTGGTGATGAGGTGACTGGAAGAAAATAAAAGGAAATAAATTTATTTTTCGTCGACCGGCGGTGCTCCAGCAGTGGTGTTGAGATAGGAGGCATTCGAAGAAATAAAAAAAAAAATTTATATACCACCAATAGCTGATTTAAAAAAATAAAAATCTTAATATATTGAGTAAAAATAATAAATAAAAATAAAAATAAAATAAAACTAACCAAAAAAATATAAAAATACTATTTACTTAAACCAAATTTTATTTTTAATTTCTCTAATAATAATTAAAATATGAATCCAATTATATTTAGGAGATTAGTTATTAGAATAGTCCAATGTTGGAAAGGGGCCTACAAGTCCCTTTTGTTTGGCGCATACTAGGCCACTTTCGCCCTCACTCCAACACAGCAACACGTAAGATCTACATATATAATCCACAAAAGCATCTCTGTTTTACAGAAACAAAAACATTTGTATTTTCATTTTTAAATACATCATCCTCATCATCATGAATTTGTATGATTGATTATAATTTGTCTCTATTCCCCTTTTACAATAAAAAAAATATAGTAATATCTGTATACTGTATCCACTTTATTACTATTTATTTATGAATAAAACAATACATTTTGAGTGTTGTTCCTTCAATTATTCAATTGTTGTGAGAGTTTTTTCTTTTTTTAAAAGATTGTACTGATCAATAATTCATGTTTGAATTTTTGAAATCATAATTTGTTTAAAGACAAAAACAAATTTAAAATTTGTGACTTTACGATAATGAGTGCTAGTAAAAAAAATGTTAGGCAAGCAACTCGATAGGGAGAGTTTTACTACTACATGGAATTAATAGGCGTACCAAATATTGAATCACATGAAATTTGTTATATTCGGTTAATTGAACAAGAAATTTTGAATATAAAATACTAAATCGGATTTTTATTCCCAAGCGAATAAATTTAGGGAGCATTTGGAACTTTATTCTGAATAATGATTACTTAATACTACCTCTGTATTTTTTTATTCTTTACATTTCAAACAACATGATTAGATTCAAGTTTGGTGTTAATAGGTTGAGTTAGTTAGATTAAAGTAGGTTTAGGTTAGTTATAAACTATGATTACTAATTAAGTTATATATAAATAATATTTTAATATATCTAACCCAACCCATCAAACTATTTGAATCTAATTATACTATTTGAAATGTAAAGAATAAAAAAATACGGAGGTAGTAATTAATCTAACTATTATCCTAAAATTTGTCATGTTTATCATGGACTGTGGTTAAAATAAAAAACCAATAACAATACTAATTTGTGTACAAAGTATGTAGATTATGTTTGAGTAAGCTGAGCTGTAATTCAATCCCACGTTGGTGACAGACAATTATTGGATTATATTAAAGGAGAAAAATCTAAATTTGCTAATTACAATTTGTGTTGTAGTGGACAACTTGGAACTTTGCATGCATGTACATAAACCCCTCCCCCAGTACAATATTTATATCGAATACTAAACCGGATTTTTTCGGCTAACCGATAACCAATATTGGAAATTATAGTTATTAAAAAAATAACAAATCGGTAATAAAAAATCTATCATTACTTTATAAACAAAAGATTCGGTTAACCTAATACTGAACTGAATTGAAAATACCGAAAATATGTCATATTTGGCTTATTCTCATAAAAAACGACATCGTAAGATTTCAGTTTTTGGATTAACTGAACTAACTGGAAATTTTGAAAATCCTAACTAAATATTGAACCGACGAACTAACTAACTGAAACTGAAATAATAAAAAAACAGAAAAATTTTGGTAATCGAACCCCAATTTTCTTTTTTGGTATTAATCGACTTATGCTCTCCCCAATGGGAGGGTAATAAAAATAAAAAATTGTACGCGCACAACTAATAGATTTTGTCAAAGTTATTGGCTAGATTTAATTAGAAAAAGGTAGTGACTAGATTGACAAAAACCTTAAATAGTGAAAATTTAATAATGAAGCGAATACATTTAGGGAGCATTTGGAACTTTATTCCGACTAATGATCACTTAATAATTAATCTAACTATTATCCTAAATTTTGTCATGTTTATCATGAATTGTGGTTAAAATAAAAAACCAATAACAATAATTTGTACAGACTGTGTATGTAGATTATGTTTGAGTACGCTGAGCTGTATTCAATCCACGTTGGTGACAGATAATTATTGGATTATATCACAGGAGAAAAATCTAAAGTTACTAATTACAATTTGTTTTTGTAGTGGGCAACTTGGAACCTTTGCATGCATGTATATAAACCCCAACCCCAGAACAATATTTTCTCGCAAATTCCCCAAACAATCCCTTATCTTCTTCTTTCTTTCTCCCAGTTCTTCGGCTGAGAATTAGATATGGCGATTGGGGATTTCAAGGATGTTGAGCAAGGGCATATTAACAGTCTTGAAGATTTGGAAATACCGTTAATTTATAATGAAAAAGAAAACAACAATTATGATGAAACTAATAAAGGATCCATTGCTATGGTTTTGCTTAGCACATTGGTTGCTGTTTGTGGTTCTTTTCAATTTGGAGCTTGTGTAAGTTCTTTATTTCTTCTTTACGATTCTAAAGTTTCAAGCTTTTTTACAGGTCATGTTATTGGAAGATGTAATAATAATAGAGTTGGTTCAAGAAAATTTCATTTTTTAATGATGGGTTTTTCTTTTTTTTCTTTTGTTCTTCTTCTTTTTTCTCTTGTGGTTGGGAACAGATAACAGAAACCAAAACAAACACAGATGTATGAAAAAAAAGGAAAAGGTTTGGTTTTTTTAGCTCAAGTTATTTTTTTGGCAGGTGGGCTATTCTGCACCCACTCAATCTGCAATAATGGAAGATCTTAATCTCAGTCCATCTCAGGTTATTGTATTTCTAATTTTAAGTTTCATTAACTGTGTGTTTAATTAATTAATTATAGTTTCAGATTATGAAAATTTTTCTGTTTAATTCAGTACTCAATGGTTGGCTCAATCTTAGCAATTGGTGCAATGCCTGGTGCTATTTCAAGTGGTTGGATTGCAGATTACATTGGTAGAAAAGGGGTATGTCAAAAGAAAAAAGTTCTGAATTGAAAAAGATTTAAACTTTTAATTAACTAAGCTCCAATCAATCGATTTCCCTAATATGATTTATTTATATAAGCAGGCAATGAGAATGGCAACTGGGTTCTGCATTATAGGATGGCTAACTATTTATTTATCTCAAGTATGTGTTTTGCTTCTCCAAATTTTATTGACAAGTTTATGTTTTAGAAGCCTAATTAATTAGTTTTCCACCCTTGATCAAGTTAATTATTCTAATTTGTCCATTAATTAATTCTTGATAATGATTGATTCAGGAATGTTTTACCCTTGACATGGGAAGGTTTTTAACTGGTTGTGGCGTTGGAGTTTTCTCTTATGTGGTAATTACTTGATAATGATTATGTTCTTGGATTTTATATTATTTCTGTTTTGTAAATATTGAAAATACAATTTTTTTTTTTAAATTATAATGGAAAACAGGTACCTATATTTATAGCTGAAATATCCCCAAAGAATCATCGTGGAGCGCTTGCAGCCTTGAACCTGGTAAGAGTTTTCTTATGAAATGTTCTTCTTTTTCTGTTCTTTCTTTTGGTTTTTTGAGCAATAAAAACAGATTTTTAATTAATGTTTTTCATATGTGCAGGTCTGGAATGCTTCTGGGGCAGCTATTGTATACTTATTAGGAAGTCTTATATCATGGAGATCACTAGCTCTAAGTGGTAAATCTAAATCATCAAATTGCTATTTAGAAAGGAATATTTTGCTGCAGAATTTTATTAAACAGAACATTATTATTGAGATTGATTGATTGTTGGGTTTGACTTGAAGGTATTATTCCTTGCATTTTTCTGCTTGTTGGTCTGTTTTTCGTCCCGGAGTCCCCCAGATGGCTGGTAAGCAAACTAACAATTTCTGAAAATTCTTGCTTAGCCAAATGATAAAAAAAATAAAAAGTAAAGACTTTTCCTTGTTCAGGCAAAAATTGGCCGGGATAAGGAATTCAAAGTTGCACTACAGAAACTTCGCGGTGGGGATGCCGATATTACACAAGAAACAGATGAAATCCAAGTACTTTCCCATCATTAAAACAAAATAAATGAGTTCCATTGATGCATTAATTATGAGTTTCAGGTACTTATAAGTTCTGTTTCTTGACAGGACTCAATTGCAATTCTTCAAGCTTTACCTAAAACTAGATTTTTTGATTTATTTCAAAAGCAATACATCCGAGTTGTGTTTGTAAGTAAATTGCTTAACACCCATTTTTGTTTTCCCGTATGTACATGGTTTGGTTATACATCAAAGTTGTCTGGTTTTCCTAATTCTTGGCCTTGAATTGTTCAGATTGGTGTAGCATTAATGTTCTTCCAGCAATTTTGTGGTACTAATGGCATTTCTTTCTATGCTAATCAAATTTTTGTATCAGCTGGTAAGCCCAAATTCATTGTTTTTGTAATTTCAATCACTATTACTTTCATTTTTGTTTTAGTTGTTTTTTGCCTTTTCTGGAGACTTAAAATTTGTTCATGGAAAATTTGCAGGTCTTTCTTCTGGGACACTTGGATCCATTGCGTTCGGTTTTGTTCAGATTCCAATAACAATAGTAGGAGCTCTATTAATGGATAAGACAGGAAGAAAGCCACTAACAATGGTACATACATCAGAATCCTTCAGCTTATGCTATATACTAACAGACAAATTTTTCCTTTTTTTGAAGGAATACTAATATGCTTTTTTTGGCTATGGAAGATTTCTGCAGCAGGAACATTTGTGGGCTGCTTCATGGCTGGAACTTCTTTCCTTCTCAAGGTATAAGTTCTAAAACAGTTAATTAATTACTCTATATTAATATTTTGCATATATTTTTTGAAGTTATTAACTTATTTTTATGATTTGTTATTTAACCAGTCACATGGTCTAATGCTTGAATGGGCACCAATCCTAGCTGTTGCAGGAGTTTTGGTAAATTTACGTACCCTTTTGCTCCAATTTCAGTTAATCACTTTCCAACTCTTGGAATTTCAAATCTAATTTTGATTTTCTTATATATTATATTTTGCCATGAAAATCAGATATTCATATCAGCATACTCAATTGGAATGGGAGCAGTTCCATGGGTTATAATGTCTGAGGTATTTTCAGTCTTCACCATTAACTCAACCTGCCGAATTCAGAAAATTTATAATCTAAAGGAATTTTTGTTCATTTGTAGATTTTCCCAATAAATATAAAAGGACTTGGAGGGAGCTTAGTAGCATTTGTGAACTGGTTTGGTGCTTGGATAGTTACTTACACTTTTAACTTTCTAATTTCCTGGAGCTCCTCAGGTAAATGCCAACATTTTTTCCCAGAAAAAGCAAAGAAAGAGAATTCTAATTCTATAAACTTGGGTTGGAACTGAGTGTTTGTAAAATTTGTGTTGTGTTTCAGGTATATTCTACTTGTTCTCAGGGTTCTCATTGATGACTATTCTATTTGTGGCCAAGTGTGTGCCAGAAACCAAAGGAAAAACACTTGAAGAAATTCAAGAATCTATCAATTCGTGATAATGAATGGATAAAGAAAGGAACTTTTGTGTCTGAAGATGCTAAGAAATTTTGATGTTGAGGGAGAAGGGACAGATGAACAACATCTGCAAATTGCAGCTGATTTTGAGGCTCCCCGTTGTGCATCAAATGCCTAAATATTAATTAGTCAATTACAAGTGCTTGCGCTTTCCACCATTGTATAAAGTTTTTCTTTTTTAATTAATGGTTGTTATGATCAGTTTATAGGGAAGGGTTATTGAGGTTGCTGGATAATCTTGTCCTCCCCGAATACCTTCTTAAATTCTGTCCTACGTCCTTCTTAAATAACATCCTTCATTTGAAAATATGTACGACCTATGAATGGTAGATTGAATATAAATTTCCACGACCCCTATAAAAATATACACAACTCGTGCATATAGTGCATACATTAGACATAAATTTCCATGAGGAACAAATTATATATGTGGGATGATGATAGAAAATGTATCATCGCCCCATCCCTAATTCCTGTGGAGATATCCACTCATTAAATATATCTATGAGAGATTAGACAGAAATTTCCACTATCCATCCATGTGGAAATATCTTTTATTTTATAAATTATCTAATGAGGGATACTGAAATTAATTATAAATTTTAATAAATAAACATATATAAATAATTGAACCACGTGTGTAAAAAATCAATATTTTTTCATGATAGATTAATGTACAAGTTATTTATTTACTTGTTTATTGAAAATATAAAAATTAAAAAGAAAAAAAAGATACAATCGCAGTTGGTCTTGTTCAACTTTTTCTTCGTTGGATGAGATCCAAAAATTTGTTTTGTCAAGCTAAATTTGTTCATTCCATGTCTTTTCATCTTCGAGACCAAAGGTAATATTTAGATCTAAACCCATATAGGAATTCTACTTGCTCCTCTTCTCAAAGCATTTGCAAGTTAGAATCATAATTGTAGTCTCAGATAAAGGCAGAAGAAGGTAAATTGGATTTCTTAAACAAATTATTTCATAAAGCTCTTTTTTATATTTTCATATTTTTAATTAAGTATGTTCTGATTAAACTTTTCAATAGAATTTTGACTATGATTTTAGATCAGTATTCCTGCTACCAAGTTAAGCATTATAGTATAAAGTTATCAGAGTTCAAAAATAAAATCATATTTTATACTGAATAGAGAATTCTAAGATCATGTTAAATAGAATTAGAGCAAGAATAACTATCAACTTTTTGCCATTTTGGAAAGTTTATTGCAAGAATAAGAGTAGTCCGAAGAACTACTCACAAAATTATGTACAATTTTGGAAAGAGACCACACCAAAACTATGTACATAACATTCTATATAGTCTCTACTCAATTTTTCTTTCAAAAAAAAAGTCTTTACTCGATTATGTTGATTTCACGGTCATGTCTCCAAGTAAAGGATAACTAATTAAACTCATATCCGTCACCTGGTAAGTTTCTAAAATTTTCCAAAAACCCTCAAGCAATTCAATCTCATATGAGAGATCACCAACTTTCTCATCATCATAAGCATATAATAAGTTATTAAAATCACCCATAATAAGCCACATATAAGATGTTGCAATGTTAAGGTCAACATGAGATTCCAAGTATCCTTTTGTGGGTTTTGTTCATGATAACCTAAAGATAATAATCACCAAAGAGACGATGAAGGATTATTAACAATATCAATATATTTGAATGAGTAAGACAAAACATTAACAATAATATCACTATTCTAAAAAAAATGACTAAACCACCACGACTACTAATACAATCAATTCAAAACATGTAAAAAAACCAAATTAAGAAGTAAAAATTGAACACAAGACCTATGAACCTTAGTCTTCAATAAGAAGATTTTAGTATTTGATTGAATCAACTCACGAAGAGCATTTAATGACTAGAGTTACTCATACCCTAATAGTTCCAGCATAAGTAACTTATGGTTATTGGTATACTTGAGATCTAGATTTTGCTGTTTCAATGGTAGTATTTACCTTCTCAAGCATTTTGTTCGAAGTTCAAAATTATATAGTTGCATGGCAGAGTTACGCTGATGCTTATTAAAGTTAAGCCTGTCACATTTTTTTGCCTTCTATTTGGCTAATTAACTAATTTAACTAAATACTTCAAAACTAATAGTCTTAAAACTTATTTCAACTAACTATCTGCTTTTGATAAAAAAGATTGAATTTACCTAAACACTCATCATCATATATGATATTTTAATTAATTGGCAGCTTATATTTTATTTTTTGAAAAATCAACAGTTAAAATGAAAATTTTGAAAAAAAAAATCAAATCATATAACATAGAAAACTGAAGGGATCAAATTATACATTTTTAAATAATAACAATTAAATTTTTTTTTTTAGATGTCAATTGACATTATGTTTGGATGGAGTAAGGTAAGGGATGGGTAAATAATGGAATGATAAGAGAAAATAAGGAGGAAGAGAGGTAAGGAGGGATACATTAGAAAATTGGTGATGTTTGAAAAGAGGTTACTTAAATGAAACATAAATAGAGTTAAGTTATATTATTTGTGTTTGGAAAGAGGGGTAAGTAAGGAGACATTTGTAACACCCCTCATAGATTTATCGCGATAAGTCTACAGGAGTGCTACAACTGTCTCTTATTTGTATGTTATTGGTATTTATTAAACTTAATATATAAAAGGAGTTTATTCATTTTATGCTAAGATTAAAATTTTTTTTCGGTTCAATAATCCAAATTAAAAATCACCGCAATGTCAAAAATACACAATCACAAATCATACTAAAGTAGCACACTTAGTTCGAAAGTTCTTTATTTAGTATATGCCGATTTCTAATAATATAAAAGATTTTTACCCTAACGGATAAAAATTCTAGTACTGGCTGGCGACTGGCGGAAAACTAATTTTGCAACCTCGGCTCTTCCTCGATACATACGAGTTACAAATAATAACTCGCTGAGCAATTTCGCTCAGTGGATACTTTAACTATGAAAATAGCAGTAATAAATATATTTACATGCACAATAAAATTCAAGGAGAATAAATAATCATTTAAAAATAATAAATATTAAAATGATAGATAAATCATTTAAATAAATAATTGGTAAACAAATCCACATTTAATTTATTTCTATTTTATTTTCTGAGTGGCTCTACTAAAAATTAGGTAAACGCCGGGATAAAGCTACTATATTTATTTTTATAGTCTCAGATAACTCTAGGTCATAGCCAGAGCATCCTATTTTTAATCGAAGCAAATTTTATTCCTAACGGTCGTATTCAATCATTCAAGTCTGTATTTCTCGCAGTCGTAACTGGAGTACCCCAAATTTAAATTAGTTGTTCGCAGTACTGCTCAGTATATGATGCATCATATCCTTATCTCACTAGTTCAACTAATCTAAGTAGAGCAAAATAATTATTTCCAAAGCACATTCTCAATTCATTCCAAATCGCAATTTCATCACAAAATAATATTTTTCTCAAATTTACAAATAATATTTTTTTTCAAAATCACAATTTAATTTACAAATAATATTTTTTTTCAAAATCACAATTTAATTCACAAATAATATTTTTGTCAAAATCACAATTTAATTCACAAACAATATTTTTCATAAAATTCATAAATCTCATTTAACACAATAGCATTTATTCATAATAAATCAATATAAATTTTATAAGCATGCAATAAAATAATTTACCGGTATTTTTATAGTTAAAGTATCAAACCTTATTTTAGCGGTCTCTTTTATTTCGCAATCTCTTTTTGTTTCAAATCTTCCTCTTTCTTTTCGGACGGACCTAACGTCATATTTATATACACATTTTTGTAAGATTTAGGTCTAAATATTTTTCGCTAAATATTCCTTTTTAATTTTGCTACTTAAATTCATTTCCTATAGTTATTTTGAATCCTTTTCTATTTTATCATTTAAAATGCCTAACTATTAATTAATTAAGACCTAAATATAAATATATATTTATAAGTCTACTGTTCATTTATTTTATTCTAAATGTTCTCCTTTTATTTCTATTTACTCTATTTCCTACAATTATTATTTTAGACCCTATTTTATTTCCTATGTTAAAAATATCTAATTATTCACTAATAAGTCTCTAAATACATTTATATATACACTACATATTTCTAAGTATACTGTCCAGTTATATTATTTTACATATTCATCTGTTATTTCCTATATAATTTATTTTTCTATAGTTATTCATTTAAATCTTTTTTTATTTTTTATGTGAAAAATGTCTAAATATTGATTAATTAAGTCCTAAATATTTTTATATCAAAACTAACTCAATTTAATTGATTTACTATAGTTCCAGAATATATTCTAGGGTCTAAATAATTTATTTAGGTCCCTAATTATATTAAATCACAAATTAATCATGAATTAATTAATTTAATAGGTTTTGGACTAAATTGAATAGCTAAATAAACTATATGGGGCCAAAATATAAATAATACAGGGCGGAGGGACCTACTAGAAGACGCGTGTAAAGTTCTATGGGTCGCGACGTAAATACTGGAAAGCTGAGGCGCTATTCTGGAAGACACCAAGGGGACGACGTCATTTTGAAGTGTGAAGTGTTCGCCCTAACTGCAGTGAGACGCTGTCGTTTTGCCCAAAGTTCCGCATTTCAGTCTTCTTCCTCGCCCATCTGTGTCTGCAACGGGTCACGATCATATCCGTTTACCCAATGGTAACTCGCGATTCTGACGACGAATCCGGCCAAACGAGACACCGTTGGAATCCTCTTCTCAACGCCGATAGATATGCGACTTCAAATTGAACAAATAATTGGTTGAAGACGATGAAAATCGAGAAAAATAGAAGTTGACGTTTTTTCGGATTTTTCTTCTGATCCGACCTGAACTCCCTCTTCCGGCGGTGTTTTCCGAAGTTTCTTACATCTAAGTTGATCAGCAAACTCCTAGAAGTCGTTTGGTAGTCTTAGTTTCAATTTTTATTGAAGAATAGTAAGGTTACTCTAAGTTTTCTTTCTCTGCTCTAATGAAAACCTTCAAATTGTGCAGAGCTCGTTTTTTAGCTCCTCTCTCTCCTTTAATTCAGCACACACCCACTCCAACGTGTCTGATTCATCAGGATATCACCATATTCTCCCCATTCGTTTCAGAGCTTACCCATAAAACCTTGTCTATTGCCTATTCTTTCACTTTTTCCCATTTCCTTCACGTTTTCTCTTCTCAATGCTGCAGGCTAGTCCTTGCCCATACCATCCATACTGCCATACACCCACAATATACTCTGCCTTAACCCATCTTGTCTCTAACTTTCCCTACAAATATTTACTATTATTATTATTTTTTTTATTTATACTACAATTTGTACTATATTTATTTTTATTAAGTCTTTTATTATTTTTATTGTTATTGTTATTATTATTAATTGTTGTTGTTGTAGTTATTATTATTTTTATTTATTTATTTATCTAATAGTCTATTTTTATTTATTTAGTGTTCCATTTTTATTTTCGAAAGGGTAATCACGTATATTTCTCTATACCGAATGTCTCCCAAGATCGAAACGAATATTTTTAGTCACTTCTAAATTTTACTATGCTAGGCTAATTTTTCACGACAAAAATACTGCGATCGATTACAAATAATTATTTACTTAATACAAATTATCTATAAAATTACAAACTGGTCCTCCATAATATTCATGTAATTAAAATTAGGATGTGTCAATATTAGTTATAAAATAGAGTTTACCCCTTCGTACTCTTGCTTACTTCCCAAATCGGAGTGTAAAAAATATGGACTTTAGAGGGGTAAGGGAGGGTAACCCTTACCCCTTCTTTCCATTATATACCCTTCTGTAACTCCAATTCAAACAAAGGTATAAGATAATTTACCTCTCATTTCCTTTACTTGTCTTTCTTTATTCTCAAACCAAACATAGTGTAAGTAATTCTTTTTTAAAAAAGAAGAAAATCTCTTTTGTTGTTTTGCACCCTCCACAATTCCATAATCATTTATGTACCCAAAAAAGTTGAGAAAACCACAAAAATAGCGCCCTTTTAAGTTTACTTGACAAAAATAGCTCGCTTGGTAGGTTTGGTGACAAAAATAGTTCAGCTTAAATTTTGTTAGATAAAAATAGCCTAAAATATATGTTCAATAGCCCGAATAATATCTTTCTCACTCAATGGTTTTTATTCTCTTTCTTCCATTTTATTAGGATTTAGATATGTTATCCCTTTCTCTCTTTTTCTTTTTCATCATCTTTTGACTATTTCTTCTTCTTCTTCTTTTAATTCCTGATTATCAAAGCCGTTGTCCGATCTCCTCCCTCGTTTTTCTTCTTTGACTCTTTTGTAGTTTTCTATTTCACAACTAAGACTCTAGTCAAATCGATCGACGAGGCTTGATTCCTTAATCATGTCAAATTTATTAGCAAGGTTATCTGGCCAAATTGATAAGCGAGGCTCCATCCGAAGTTGAAAAGGATTGAATCTTTCTCAGTGAGATTGAAAATCTAAAGCTATTGTGTTTCTGCAAGTGGTGAAGCTGATGGGTCATTCCAAGGAAGTTGTTAGAAACAAAGGTGATTATGGCTCTTTATCGTTTTTATCAAAAGTCTCCATCATCCGTTTCTCATCTCATTTCTAGTTTCCATAAGATTTGATTTTCGAACTCCTTACATTGGGAATTTTTGGTGTTTATCTGCGTTATTTGAACTTTACTTTTCATATTCTTTACAATTTTGATTATACTAGTCACAATTTTTGTGTTTATGTTGTGGCTTTGATGAGCTAATTATGTAATATTTGGAACCAAATAGAAACCTTATACATTATCTTTGTTTTTAAAGAACTGCAATATATATTTTTGTATTAAGCATTAATTGTAAGGATTTCACGGTTATAAGTGACAAATATGTAATACTCGGAACCTAAAATTCGAAATCTTAGACTTAGCGATGTGTACGGACAAGAAGTCGTTAATATTTTCAATAATAATAATAATAATAATAATAATAATAACTTAATATATATATATATATATACACACACACACACACACAAATCTTAATTAAGTTTAAAAAAAATATATACATTAATTAATTAAAAATTACAAAAAGTTAAGATAAGATTTGGGGTATTAATTGAATGTTGAATTGTGGTGTTAAGTCTATAATCGGACAAAGACAAAAACAAAAGCAAAAAAAAAAAAAGAATTGAGAGAGAGGAAGAATAGAGAAACGAAGGAAAAGCTAGGAAAATTTAAAAAACTAAATTCAAAATCCGTGTATCTAATCGAAAATCCGAGCTTACAGAGTTGTAGCTCTTGTTGAGAGGAGCTCGAATATGCAAAGAACTCCGTCAACCGACGCCGGACGTCGACGAACGACGTGGTCAAAGGTGGTGGTGATTTTGGTCAACATAATTTTCTAGCCGGAATTTCTCCTCCTACGGTGGTCCTCCGTCCAAGCTAAGGCCTTCAAACGGTTGGGGAGGCCGAGAGGAGCCGGTGGGTGCCAGTCTTGCCGCCGTGCGTCTCCGGAAACGACAACGGGCCGGAAGGCCCACGACGCTGCAACGGGAATGAAACAGAGGTGAAGAAGAAGGACTAAAACGCGAACAGGGCACGCGTTTCACCCAAAACGACCGTGTTTCAGTAACTTACTATTCAGTACTTCCGGTTTTTACTTTCTTCAAATAGGTCCAGGAAAATAATTATAATTAGGCCCCAGAATTTATAGCCGCGTTTCAATTAGGTCCCTGTCTTACTATTTAGTCCGAAACTTTAAAATAATTACAGATTGACCCCAATAGTTTTAGGCCGCGTGCAATTAGGTCCTAAATAATTATAAATCGACCCCTAAAAGTTTCTGCCGCGTTTCAATTGGGTCCATCCGTCCTAATTTCGCCCAATAACTTCCAATTTCTTTCAATTTAGCCCTTCCTAATTATAAATTGACCCCAAAACTTAATTTAGCAATTCAATTAGGCCCTGTAAATTATTTAACAACCCCCGAACTTTATTTTTGACTTCAATTGAGTCCAATTAATTAATAATTAATGGAAATTGAATTAATTGCGTAATATTAAATATTCGTAGGCATGAATAAAATATGTACGCCTAATAAAAATATTTAAATATTATATTTAGGGTCCGAAAACGCTGAGACGCCTGGAAATTGAGCAAGTGCGCGCATAGGAATATTTTCTGCGGACAACCTATCAGGTTTGGTACTATTTTTTATAGTATTCAAACTAAATTTTATTTTAAGTATTTGATATTTTTATTGCTTTAAATAAATAAATGCTGGAAACTCGAACGTGTGTTCGAGTCGGATTTTAAATATTTGATAGTCCGACGCGGTAGCCGCGGGCATAGTGCTACCGGCACGGCAAAAATGAGATTTTGTTATATTGAGTAAATATATGCAAATGAACTGGTGGTTAAAATGATATGATGTTATGGAAAATATTTCATACTCTACGTGGTTAGGGACCCTAGTGATAGGTATATGTCGACAAATGAGCAAAAATTCTTGTACAGGTGATTAAAAAAAAAGGGCACAACTTCGGGTTGTGGCTCAATATAAAAAAAAAGGCGTGCCCTCGGGGTACGGCTCAAATAAGAAACTTCTTGTATATTATCGGTGTGCTTCGGGGCTCGACTGATAACCGGCGTGCCCTTGGAACACGATCGAACCTAAGGCTCTAGGACTTATCATAGGAAGCCCAACAGGCCAGTAGAGTAAAAATGAAATTAATTATTTACCTTGAATGATAATTGATTTATGAAATGAATTTTATTGAATGTTTTCTCTCTTGAATATAATTATGATATGTATGATTTTTCGAAAGGAATTTGTCAACTAGCTTTATACAGCACTGTGTTAAATTTATATATTATACCCACTGAGCATGGAGTTGCTCAGTGAGTTATTTCCTTACCTTGCAAGTCCGTATGTAGATGAGCAGGAGGAACAACAATAGCTTAGCGGGGTCCCGGAAGTCTTAATGCTTGGAATGGAAATCTATCTTTTTGTTTTTGGCATGTATCTATATGGAAATTTAAAGATGTGATAACTACTATAATATAATTACTGGAACTTTGTAGTCGTGTACATATATGTAAATAGCTAGTAGGTATCGTTGGTACACTATGTATATTATTTGTTTAATATATCAAAGAATCGTTAAGTTAACGGATGTTGACGGTGTGTGACACCTCAGTTTGTCCTATTCGTAGGGTGAATTTGGGTTGTTACAATTTTTGGTATCAAAGCATAGGTTAGACTATTCTGGCCTAGTATAGGGTATATAAAGCTAATGTAATAGGACTTAAGAACGATAAATACTTAGTAACTACTGAAAGTGAATAGTTTAATTCAGAATATTTAATATGAACTAGTATTGACACCTGTTCCTTTTGTAGGTATTAGGATACCATGGCGGGGGACGAAAGTAAAGGAAAGGAGAAGGTATATCTATGTGAGATTGGCCTGTGCCATTGGAGAGAGGAGATAGAGTAGATAGAGATGAGGCTAGTAGTAGTAGGCCTCCAGAGCGGCCCCAGCCAGAGGTGAGGAGAGATGCTGATCTTGATCCAGAGGAGGAGGATCCTGAGGAGTATTTTTCGAGGATGGATATGATGGATGCGATATTGGAAAGGATTAGGAGCTTAGAGCGTCAGGTGCAGAAATTGGAGGATTTTAAAAGATATATTAGCTACGAGTATGGTATATTGTATGAGCAGTATAATGACCTGCATGACTTCATGTCGCGAGAGTACTAGCACCGAGTAGAGCTCAGAGGTAGAGTGGGGCAACTGGAGAGAGAGCTGAATGTTCAAGCATCTAATGATGCAGTTGTATCCGAGCAGGGCTCAAGAGGAGTTGTTGGTGGTGAGGATCAGTCAGGAGAGGAGTCTGATTCTGCCACGTATCCTCCAAGCTATCCACCTGAGTGAGGATAGCTTAGGTATAAGGAGATAGGCTTGTAAATATTTTTGACTTAGAACAGTACTACTACTAGAACCCAAATTTTGTTGTATTTAAATAGGGTTACTGGTACTCCGCTGTTGATGTACATAAAATGGGTGGATAAAACTCAACTTTTGTGTAAATAGAATGGAAAAAGTTATGACATAAAAGTAGTTATTACTAAAATGATGCGAATTAATTATTCTAAAAATCATTATACATGTTAATTACAAGATAATGAGTTCCGGGACTAAGTAACTGTTGTTTCTTTTGTAGAATCATTTAAGAATTGGGTTAAGCCATGGATGAGGAAGTGGGGTCACATGCTCCACGTGAGCCAATACCAGGGCAGGTACCTGAGCCGATAGGGGAAGCACCGCCAGTGGTTCCACCAGGACCAGATCCGCAGGTATAAAATATGTCGATACAACATAAGATGCTGCAACAGATGGCTGCAGCATTACAATATATTACGAGGGCAGTACCGGCACCAGCGCCAGTGGCACCTGCACTAGTGCAAGCGCCGGTAGTAGAAAGAGAATAGAAGCCGCCAATCGAGAAAGTGAGGAAGTATGGGGCTAAGGAGTTCAGACCTGCTAGAGATGAGGACTCTGGAGTGGCAGAGTATTGGTTGGGGAATGTGAATCGGGTTTTGGATCAATTAGAATGCACCCCGAGGGAGAAGTTAATTTGTGCGACGTCACTTCTGATTGAGGAAGCATATACCTGGTGGAATACTATGCAGTTAAGGGTGACACCGGAAGAGAGAACCTGGGAATACTTCCTTAGAGAATTCTGAAAGAAATTCATCTCAGAGAGTTACCAGAACCAGAAAGAGAAGGAGTTCCTGTACCTGAGGCAAAATCGAATGTTAGTAGCTGAGTACGAGCGGAAATTTACGCGGCTCAGCAAATATGCAACGGCCATGGTAGCCACGGAGATGGACCAATGCAGGAGGTTCGTAGACGGGTTGAACACTGAGATAAAGGTTCAGCTTATCGCCCCGGCACTTGGAGAGTTTTCTAAAGTGGTTTCAGCAGCCATTGATATTGAACGAGTGCAGACTGAACAACGAGACCGTAAACAGAGAGCGCAGCAGCGTCGAACCCAATCTCAGGGTGCTGGGGGGAGTCAACCTGCAAGTAAGAGGTCTAGAGGAAACAACTATGGTCAGAGCCGGGGTAGAGGTAGAGCTCGAGGCTCAGCTTCCCAAGCCTCAGTAGCTAGTAATCCAAGTGTGGGCAGAGGTGCTGGAACAGTTGAAGGAAATGCTTCCAACAGTGAATTTTCCAATCAACCATGTGAACATTGCGGAAGAAGGCACTGGGGTGAATGCTGGTATGCACCAGCACCGGAAGAACAGAAGGTCTGCTGGGAGTGTGGAGAAGCGGGACACATGCGACGAAACTGTCCAAAGCTTTATGGAGGGAATACTGAAGGTTCTCAAACTGCCACAGGCAGAGGATGAGGACGTGGTTGTGGGGGAAATAGGAATGTGCAGTCGGAGTCGGCAAACCGACCAGGTCCCAGCGCACCAGCGAGAGTATATGCGATGAGGGCCCGAGAAGAAGAGGAGGAAGCGCCGAATGTGATAGCAGGTACGCTACATCTCTTTGATATGCCTATATATATATTGATTGATCCTGGTTCTACACATTTATATATAAGCATATCACATGATAGGCTAAAGAAATTACCGATAGAGATAGACACAGTGGGAGTCTTAATTACCAACCCTATAGGTAGGGAAGTGATGGCTGATAGGGTAATCAAAGAATGCCCCATAGAAATTCATGGAGAGACGTTCCTAGCAAACATGATAGAACTACCTTTTGGAGAATTTGACGTTATATTAGGAATGGACTGGTTAGAGAGACACAAGGCTATAGTAGACTGCGAGAAGAAAAGATTGACGCTGAAGATTGTCGGCGACGAGGAGGTTGTGTTTGTCGGTAGAAGGACTAATTATCTGGATAATATTATATCGGCAACGAAAGTAAAGAAGTTAGTTCGGAAGGGTTGCGAGGCATACATGATATATGCCTTAGAAGCCAATAAGAGTGTAGTGCGAAGTCAATACATACCAGTGGTATGTGACTTCCCAGACGTGTTTCCAAATGAATTACCAGGTTTACCACCGAAGAGAGAGGTGGAATTTGCGATTGATACCTACCCAGGAGCAGCGCCGGTATCGATGGCACCCGCAGAATTAAAAGAGTTGAAAGTGCAACTACAGGAGTTGCTGGACAAGGGTTTCATAAGGCCAAGTGTTTCACCTTGGGGAGCCTCAGTGTTATTTGTGAAAAAGAAGGATGGCTCGTTAAGAATGTGCGTGGACTACAGACAACTTAACAAGCTGACGATAAAGAACAAGTATCCACTACCACGCATCGATGATTTGTTCGACCAACTGAAGGGAGCTTCAGAGTTTTCGAAGATCGATCTGAGGTCAGGGTATCATCAGTTGAGAGTCAGGAAGGAGGATATTGCAAAGACCATATTCCGAACTCGGTATGGGCATTATGAGTTTTTAGTGATGCCGTTTGGACTTACTAATGCCCCAGCAGTCTTTATGGACCTTATGAATCAAATTTCACATCCGTATCT
>CATIWJ010217468.1:0-11107 GCA_949640765.1 Croton laevigatus | reverse complement strand
TGTTTGGTTTGATTAAATATTATGGAATAGGTTTTATTGGTTTGATTAAATAATTTTGGAATAGATTTGGTTTGGTTCATGCTTTAAACCACATAGGTTTGAACCAGAAAATCACATATTAATGAAGGAGTTATACATTTCAGTTTTTGACCGAATCGAACCGAACTGAACCGATAAAATCGGTTCGATTTTCGGTCGGTTTTATACTGTTTCGGTTCGGCGTTCGGTCCCATCTTTTCGGTTCGGTTTTACCCTCGGTTTGGTCTTATCGGTTCGGTTCAGTCACCGAACCGAACCATGAACACCCCAACTAATAATTATTATTCTCTAAAATAGCACTTAACCATTTTTTTTCATAAAATACCCAAGTACTAAAAAATGACTAAAATACCACCCATAACTGTACAAAAAAATTGCAATATTATACTAAAAAAAATTGTCTTGTCGTCCTTGAATATCAAACAGACATCCAAATTAACAAATTACACCAAAACAAAATATAAAAGGGGAAAATGACTATTTTACCCCTAAGGTGCAAAATTATCATTTTGTGCTTATTCTTAAAATCTTCAAAACCGAGAGTTTCACAATTATTTAAGACCCTAAAAGATAGAGGACTTAAAATTAAAATTCGCATAACAAGGTATAGTCTAATGACAAATACATAGACCAACTTGACAAGGATAAACCCACTTATTGAACGCAAGGGGTTCTAGCCCCTTTCGTGTTAACAGTTTTCTTTAATAATCTATAGGTCATGATGCCCTACATTTTGTTAAAGCCCAAAATAAAAGTCCATTACCCATATTAATTGACCTAATATAATACTACCATTCTCTTAAAATATGGATTTCCTCTTTTACTGCAATCTAAAGAGTACGGAAACTTAGACTATTTTTTATTGAAATTTGTTCTATAGGGTTTAATTTTAATCATCAAACAATACCAAGTAAATTTATTAAATAATTTATAGTTGATTATCAATTTTTTTATATAGAATCTATTTTTAATTTATAGTCTGTTAATAAATGTATAATTTTTTAGATTTTTTATTCATCAAGCAAAATTGATTTAGTATTACACATAACTAACATATATATAAATGACGAGCTATTTTATAAATTAATTTTTTTAGGGTTTTATTATTATTTTTGTAAATGACATGATATTTTATTTTGATAGGTTGTATTTGCATAATTAATTAAGTAGTTTGAGAACATTATTATTAGACACGTGGCTCAGTTTTGTTTGATTTTTAGTTTTTTTATGACTTTTTGCCCCTCGCACTTCATGATTCTGCGTTTGTCCTTGCACCTTGACAATTAAACCAGAGTTTGAATTCTCCTACCCCAATCTCAAAAATAGATAACATTTGGCAAACTGAAATACAAATTTTAGAGAAAACTTTAGTGGTGAGAGATGGACTAGTCTTTTTCATGTGGTAAATATAAAAAACACATATAAGGAAGAAATAAAGAATGTTACAGAATCATATGTGTATAGTAGTAATCTAGGAGAATAAATGTAGGATTTGCTTCTATTCTTGTATAGGGATTTGTTTCCATTACTGTACCTAGTATTCTGTATATAAACCTAGGTGATTATCAATAAGAATCATTAGAAATTCTCTTCTCTCAAAACTTTCTGTTATAACAAAACTTTTTGCTATAACAAAACTTTCTGTTATAACATGGTATCAGAGCCTTAGGATTCTTCTCTAAGCATCTGAGTATAGTTCTGGGTTGCCCTAGAGAGCAGCCGTTTGGTTTTTTTGTGCTGCCCTAGAGAGTAGCATCTAGATTACTCCGGGTCTTTTCATTCATTAACTTCTTTGCTTCACTGCCCCTACCCTCTGGAGCACCACCCTCAGATCGACCATTCCCTAGAGTTTTGTCATCAGATGGTAAGCGAGTGAAGCTCACATGCTAGCAACAGTTTCTATCCAGTTTATCGCTCACCCGCGTGTGAACCCCACGGGCCCTCAATCTTTGAATTTCGGTGCTTCTGCATTTTTCCTACAAGGACTATTAAACAAAAGAACACTTCTCTGCCTCAAGTTATTCCTGTATTGTCCAAAATCACAGAACAGAAATTAAATGGGGAAAATTATCTTGATTGGTCTAGAACTATTCGGGTGTATTTACGCAGCATTTCGCAAGATCAGCATTTGATTGAGGATCCTCCTATTGACGTAACTAGGGCAGAATGGTTACAGGTTAATACTTAACTATTTTTGCAAATCTGAAATTCCATTGAGAATGAGTATGTTGGGCATATATCTTATTATGAATTTGTGAAAGAGTTAATGGACTACCTAGCATTCTTGTTCTCTAGGAAAGGGAACATTTCTCGTATTTTCGATGTCTGTAAAGCTTTTTATCAAGTTGAACAACAGGAGCAGTCTCTTTAAGCTTATTTTATGAATTTCAAACGCACTTATGAGGAGTTGAATTACTACCCTTTAGTACAGACATCAAAACTTAACAAATTCAACGAGAACATATGGCTATTATGAGTTTCTTGGGAGGTCTCAATTCTCAATTTGATGGTGATAAATCTCAAGTCTTATCTACTTCTGGGATTCCCTCCTTAAAGGAGGTCTTTACTAGTCTGCTTCGGACTGAAAATAGTTCTCATTCCTTGACTATCCAACCAAGTGCGCTTGTTAGTCAGCATGAAGGAGCAACGACTCGATCTCGAAATGGTGGTAAAGATGGGAATAGTAATAGTCAAAGTACTGGAGGTCAAGATGCAGGGGGAGTAGTTTGTTACTATTGTCATGAACTGGGACATACAAAGAGGACCTATTATAAGTTATTAAAGAAGAATAAAAAATCTCATTCAGCTTATGTTGCTACAGCTAACGACACTTCTTAGTTAACCCTTGATCAGCATGTTACTATTTCTGCAGATGAGTATTCAAAGTTTGTTCGCTACCAGGAGGCACAAAAAAACCCCCAACCTATCACTGCTCTTGCTGAGTCAGGTAATCATGCTGCATGTCTTTCCACATCATCTCGTCATTGGGTTATTGACTCAGGTGCTACTGATCATATGACTGGCAACTCAGGTATTCTTTCTTCTTTTATGTCTTGTGCCAATTTACCTCTTATTACTTTAGCCAATGGATCTACAGCTTCTGTTATTGGACATGGGACAACATACCCCTAAAAAACATTACCATTATCATCTGTTTTATGCTTATCACAATTCCCTTTTAATTTGTTATATGTTAGCCAACTCACAAAAGTCTTAACTGATGTGTTATTTTCTATCCTACCTATTGTCTTTTTCAGGATCTTAGGACGAAGCAGATTATTGGTAAAGGGTGCTTGGTAGATTGCTTGTATGCACTTTATTCTAAACCAGCGCCTCAATCAATTGCATGCACCAGTTCTACCACGCTTCAACTCCATTGTCAGTTCGGTCATCCGCCCTCTTCGAGTGTTACAACAATTGTGTCCTAGTCTTAAATAAGAGTATACTCTAGAGTGTGAAGCTTGTCAATTCGCTAAACATGATAGAGTATCTTACTCTCCTAAAAGAAATAAATGTGTTGAGTCTTCTTTTTATTTAGTTCACAGTGATGTATGGGGTCATTGTCCTGTTTTGTCCAAAATTGGTTTCCGTTATTTTGGGACATTTGTTGATAATTATTCTCGAGTAACTTAGTTTTATCTTATGAAATCTCATTCAGAATTGTTTGCAATATTTTGTGCTTTTCATGCTGAGATCAAAACCTAATTTAGCAAGCCTACTTGCATTCTTAGGAGTTTGGCTTCGTTGCGTCGGTTCCTGTATGTCCCACAAGTATGTCTGAAAATGACTTCCTTGTTTATACTATGAGTGAACAGGTGCAAACCTCTATAGTTGTTACTATTCCACAGTGGAATCCTCTTCTCGACTTGTTGTCCATCAAGTTTACTCTAGTCATGTGCCGCATACGATTGAGGCATCCCCTTTTGGTTCAGATGCCGATGTTGCACCCGCTGCTTCGTCTCCAGACCCTGTACCTGCCTTTGACCCGAGTCTTGACCAACCTATTGCTATTCGCAAAGGTAAACGCATATGCACTTATCCTGTTTTTGCCTTTGTTTCATATAATGCCTTATCACCCTCTTCCAAGTCCTTTGTTGCATCCTTAGATTCCATTGTTGTTCCTAAGTCTGTGGCTAAGGCATTGGCTAATCCTGGTTGGCAAGAGGCAATGAAAGAAGAAATTAGGACACTGAAACATAATCATACTTGGGATCTAGTGTCTCTACCTCCGAGTAAGCGGGCTTTTGGATGCAAATGGGTGTTCACTGTAAAGATTTATCTAGATGGTTCTGTTGCACGGCTGAAAGCTTGTTTAGTTGTAAAGGGGTATGCTCAAACTTATGGGGAAGACTACTCCGAAACTTTCTTTCCGGTTGCAAAACTATCTTCAGTTCGTCTGTTTATCTCATTAGCTGCTACTTCTAATTGGGATCTTCATCAACTTGATGTTAAAAATGCCTTCTTACACGGTGATTTATGTGAGGAGGTATACATGGAGCAACCACCTGGGTTTGTTACTCAGGGGGAGTTAGGAAAAGTATGCAAGCTGAGAAAATCCTTGTATGGTTTGAAACAATCTCCACGTGCATGGTTTGGAAAATTTAGTTCTGCTGTGATTGAGTTTGGTTTACGAAGGAGTGCATATGATCATTCTGTGTTCTTTACTTTATCTAGCTCTGGATGTATTTTGTTAGTTGTGTATGTAGATGATATAGTGATTACTGGGAGTGATAAGTCAGGAATTTCAAAGCTAAAAGCTTTTCTTGGTACTTGTTTTCAAACGAAGGACCTAGGACCATTGAAGTATTTTTTGGGGATTGAAGTTCTCCGCAGCAAAAAGGGAATTTGCCTCACTCAAAGGAATATTGTCTTGATTTGTTCAGTGATGCTAGTTTGATTGAAGCCACGACTTGTGATGCACCAATGATACCAAATGTGAAGTTGAAAGCTAAAGACGGTGGTCTACTTAAGAATCTTGAAAAGTATAGAAAGGTAGTGGGAAAATTGAACTATCTTACAATCACTCGTCCTGACATCGCATTTCCAGTAAGCGTGGTCAGTCAGTTCATGTCATCTCCTAGAACTTCACATTGGGATGCTGTTACTCATATTTTGAGATATCTAAAGGGAGCGCCTGGACGTGGTATCTTATATCAAAATCATGGTCATCATACTGTAGAAGGATTCACAGATTCTGATTATGCAGGGGATATTATAGATAGACGTTCAACAACTGGTACTGTGTGTTTGTTGGAGGTAATCTTGTGTCCTGGAAAAGTAAGAAACAGAATGTGGTGCCGCGCTTAAGTGCTGAATCTGAATACAGGGCTATGGCACAGACTACATGTGAGCTTGTATGGCTACGTCACTTGAGGAAATTGGGTTTGTTCAAGCAAAACCAATGACATTGTGGTGTGACAATCAAACAGCTATCTACATTGCCAACAACTTGTATTTCATTAAAGGACCAAGCATATAGAAGTTGACTGTCACTTCACCTGAGAAAAGTTAGAGGATGGTACAATTGCAACTCAACATGTGAGAACCGGAAGTCAACTGTCAGATGTATTCACTAAAGCTTTACCCAAAAATCCGGTCAACTACATTTGTACCATTACTCGCGTCTTATTTGCGCCTTTTAAACTCCCACACCACTATGCCGCATACTCTGTTTAAAACAGCCCGAGCTCAAATAGAAGGTTTAAAACTGAATAATACGGTTCGGTCGTTATATTCGCGTTTTAAACGCCCTTTTTCTTTTTCCGCTAAAGAATAGAAAGAAAGAGATGGGTTAACAGGAGACGCTGAGCCATTTTGGGAATAGAAAGAAAAACCGAACAAGAGACGCTCGCAGTCGCAGATAAACAAAGAGATGGGTTACGTACTGAGGGTAAGATTGGCTTCATTCTTTGCAGGAGCAGCCACTGCGTCGTTTGCTGGATTCTATGTTCTTTATAATGATTACAAGGTTGCCCATCAATCCATTTCTCAACAGGTACATTTCTGCTGTTTTTTCAACCTCAGGTTTTGATTCTGATATGTTCAATTGAATAATATAACCAAATTTTTCTATCGATCTTCAATTTTTTTGTGTTAATTTGGTGGCATTTATCTATTGTTCATATCATGACACCAAATTGGGGCAAATTTGTTGGGTTCTGTTATGGTGCATCGCTAATACCTTATAGTATTGGTTCATCTTGAAATGTATGGCTTCGCAGATCACAACGATGATGTCATAGACACTAGCAGTTCTTAGGTTTAAGGATTTATACTCATATTTTAATATTTTTTTCCAATTGTTTTTAGAAGGTTTGGAAGGAGGAGGATTTGTTGTGAAGATAAAATATTAGAATCTGGAATTTTTTTAGGTGGAGTCTTTTACAAGATTGCTCAATCCTTAATTTGACAATGGAGTGTTAAATTTCTTACTTGCATACTCGATTATTAGCGAATTTCTTAATTTGTTAGAAAGTAATCTGGTTGTATATTTTTTTTTTAGAAAATAGGATCATGAACTAAGCCCTCTGAATCATGATTTGCTTCATAGCTGACAACGCTTGAAGCATATTTCACTATGTTAGGACCATGTTCTTATGTATTATCCTAAAAATACTTTCTTGAAATCCTTGCCTAAATTATTTTCCTATTCCTTTATAATTATTTCATGTCTAAATTGCTTTGATGTTTAAAATTGCACATTTTGATTTCTTCTAGATCATGAACTCAGCCCAAACTTGATAAGGAAATATATAGAAAAAAATTATTCGAGTTGTAGGCAAAGCAATAGAGTTGCTTCATGATGACAACAACCGTAAAAGAGACTGAGAATGAGCAAGTGAATTTTCAGTTGTGTTTTAAATACATCTACATATAAACATGAAACCAATGGTTAAGACTGTTACCTTCGGTTTGGGAACCAACCATATATTTTGTGATTATCAAACATGTCACCTTCCAAAAATTCATTGTTATCGCTCTTAAATATTAGGAATGCAATTTCATTTAACAAATGAAATGAAATAAAATATTGTATATCAACTTTGACACCTCTGTCATTATTCAAACTGGAGGCCGTGACTAGCATACAGCTAGATTATATTCTGAAAAACAAGTCTTACATAACTATTTAAGAATCTTTGAAATAAAAAATCAGAGAAGCACAGGAGCACCTAGCACCCAGAGAAGGAAAGCTTATTTTCCTTTTCTATGGTTCAATGTTTTAGGGATTTTGATGCATGAGAAGACATGGATGGTCTTTCTATGCACATAAAAAAAGTATCAATACACTATTTAACTCTGATTTCTTTATTATTTCAGGTGAAAGGCCTTCATGAGTCACTGGATAAGAGGATATCAACTCTGGAGATGCTGAAACAAGCTGAAACTTCTCGACCTGCAGAGGCAGCAGCAGAGTAGGTGTCTTGGAGCATTCTACTAATTCTCACATCAAACATATGTTTCCAAATATCTAATTACCTTGTATTTTTTTGTCTTTTTTTAGAGAATAATTCTTACGCAAAACCGTTTTGTATGATATACTCCAATCATTTGGCAAAATTTTCCTGAATGAATGCTGTACTGACTGAACATATCTGAGTGAATGCATTGGAAATTTGTAAGCATTCAAAATTATTTGCTGCTGGTACTAGTAACTCAGCAGGGAGAGGCAATATCATCGCATCTTGACCTTTACATGGCCACGGCTGCTTGGCCGTCTGTATAGCATTTAAATGAGAAATTGAGAACTTTTGTATCTGTAATGGTATCATGCATGCACCATGTAAGTTTTGTATCATATAAATCCATGCATTTGGATGATGGTTCTTGCTTGCTGTCTTTGTTCGTAATGTGTAGATTTTGAAAGAGTTAGAATTCGAGTATATGAATATATCCTTTGATACAATTTTAGGGTTGAAATCCAGATACATAGCCCTTAAAAAAACAAAATTTAAAGGGTATACAAAGGATTTATATCATTTGTAAACATTGGTATATTTGTTTCTCTAGTATTTACACTCTCAATTGTTCAACTTGATAAGTGAAACCACGACTTCTCTCATAGAGGGTCTGGCATCAGGCATGGGTTCAGTGCATACGAGTCCCAACTCTAGCAATTTCGAAGCTTTTTGTTGCTCGTATCTTTCCCAGAAGCTGATCTCTGGGTCAAGGAAGCAAATGTACTCCTCATTTTCTTTTAGCTTCTTCCTCGTCCATGAGACAATCTCTTCATCTTCTTCAAAGCTGGAATCTACTGGTAATTTTCTGCAAAGAATCTCTAACAAAATGACTCCATAACTGTATACATCAACTTTTTCCGTCAATCGAATTGCATTTGCATTTTCTGAAACGACAGTAACACAGTAACTTTTTCTAGTTGTAATTAATTATCATGTTGAAGTGAAAGAATAGTAAGATAAGTTCAGCATACCTGGTGCCATGTAACCTAATGTTCCAACAATTAAAGACCTGGCGAAGCTTGATTCAGAACCTAGCAATTTTGCCATCCCAAAATCTCCAATCTTTGGTTCCATTTCAGAATCCATCAAAATGTTATCTGATTTGATATCGCTATGAATGATTTGGGGCACACAGTCATGGTGAAGATAAGAAAGGCCTTGAGCAATTCCTAAAGCAATGCGATACCTCGTGTCCCAATCCAAGAACGATCGCGGTTCCTGCCTATGCAACACATCATAAAGTGTCCCACCAGGCATGTATTCAGTCACAATAAATCCATATCCATCTTTAATACAGCAACCTGCCATTCTAACAACATTCCGGTGCCTAACTAAGCTCAAATTTCTCGTTTCAAGGCTGAAGTTCATTTCGGATAAATTTACCTTCTTGACGGCCCAATTCTTTCTGGAGTTGATTGATTCTGTTCGGTAAACTGTACCATGCTTGCCTCTCCCGATGACATACTTATCATTCCATCCTTCAGTAGCACGTATTATATCTCTGAACTTCAAATCTTCAGGTAAATCTTCAATTACTGATTGACATTCACGAAGCAGCGATTGATCACGGTAGTATCTCTGCTGAAAGCATTGAACAATTACAATGTATGTCACAATACAAAGCAGTGACAAAGAAACAACAACACCAACAACAACACCAGCCACGAGCCTTCTTCTTGTGTGGCCTTCCCTAACTTCTCTGCAGTATCTTGCATCATCACCTAGCAGACAAAGTTCCAGATTTCCAAGAAAAGACCCTGGATATGAAACCATTATCTTCATCCATGACGATGGGATTTTGCCCGAGAGTTGGTTAAACGAAATGTTCACAAAATAAAGGGAGATCATATTGTTCAGTTCTGTTGGTATCTCACCAGAGAAATTATTGCTCGAAAGATCAAGAATCTGTAACTTATCTAGATTGCCAAGGCATCCTGGGATTTGACCTGAAAGCTTGTTATAGCTCAAATTAAGAACTGAACTAAAATGGTTAAGCTTGCTCAAACTACATGGAATAGGACCTTCAAGCATATTGTTTGAAAGCTGCAACTCAAACAGATTTTGAAGGGGAGAGAAACTATCAGGAATTACTCCGGTAAGTTTATTCTCTGTAAGGAGAAGGCTTTGCAATTTTACTAATGATGTGATCTCTGGAGGAATTTTCCCTGAGAGATTATTCTTACTTAGATCCAGCTTAATTAAGTTTCTGCAATTTCCTAAGTCTGATGGAATTCTCCCTGTTAACCTATTAGAAGAAACCCTTAAGATTTGAAGATTTGAAAGCCTTCCAAACTCAGGAGGTATAAATCCAGATAGCCTATTTTCTGAAAAATCTATCATTGATAGGTTACTCCAAAAACCAAGAACAGATGGTAATTCCCCTTGAAGCAAGTTTCTGCGGACCTCTAAAAATGAAATACCATAGTTCCTTTCCAAATCAGCTGGTATACTTCCCCGAAAACGATTATTACTAAGAATAACCCTCCTAAGGGATGAGCACTGTTCAATAACTCTTGGGAAACTCCCATTAAATCTGTTGTCTCCCAAGGTCAAAACCGAAAGATTATTGCCATTACAGATACTAGAAGGAATTGGTCCATATAACTGGTTCCCTGTTAGATCTAGTTTTTCAAGACTAGGACAATCTTTCCCAAGGTCAGAGGGTACCTCTCCAGTAAGTTTATTATGAGCTAAGGAAAGAAAGTTGAGTTTTTTCAGATGGGTAATTGCAGAAGGGATTCTACCAGTCAAATTGTTATTATACAGTGCTAACTGGACGAGGTTGGTCAATTTCCCTATCTGCTGAGGAATATGACCTCCAATACTATTATTGAACATAAAAAGAACCTCTAGGTTTCCAAGGTTGCAAATTTCAGCAGGAATGCTCCCACCAATAAAGTTATTCTGAATTCTAATCTCAACAAGTGATGTGCAATTCCCAAGCTCAGGAGGCAGAGCTCCATCAAGCTTGTTATCAAAGAGAATTAGACTGTTAAGGTACTTGAGTCTTCCAATTGAATTCGGAATCGGACCAACTATATTATTACCAGAAAGTGCAACAACCATTAGATTGTAGCACTGAGCAATCCTCTCAGAAAGACTACCATTGAGATTGTTTCCAGAAAGAACAAGCTCTTGTAAACTTTCAAGAGCCCATAAAGATTCAGGAATTTCCCCTTCAAATTTGTTTTGATCCAAATACAGAATCTCAAGTTGCATGAGGCCACTAAAAATATTTGGTGCAAGAACCCCTTCAAAATTATTTGAAGATGCTATAAATGTAGTAAGGTTTTGACAATTACTAAGGGAACTACGAAGAGATCCAAAAAAGGCATTCTGATGAATCCAAAAATCAGAAATTGGACAATAAGATAACAAATCAGGCAATGACCCAGTTAAGTTATTTGTATTTAGATACAGAAACTTGAGATTTGGTAAAGCAAATATCTCATTAGGAACAGAACCACTTTTTTTTTGATAAAAGGAACTAGTCGCATTAAAAAACCCCCTCAAGCATTCTTATTTAGAATGCCATCGTAGAGGGAAAAAGATGACTAGGCCTGTTCGTATTTTTATTACGAGAAAAGGTAATCAGAAATACAGCAATT
>CATIWJ010217275.1:0-12724 GCA_949640765.1 Croton laevigatus | reverse complement strand
TTGAAATTGCTACAAACGGAGATGACTTAATTTTAAGTGCTTCTTCAACTCAACTTTCAATTCCAAAGGACCAGCAAGACCCAAGATGATTACAATTTCAAGATAATATATTACCATTTTAAGTGCTTCTTGCCTTTTCTTGAAAGAGGCTACTTATATTATCACCTCAATGTACAAAAATGAGACAAACTATTTGGGATAACTTCCCAAACATGACAACTAGCGCCGTAAAAAGAAGCTTTAGCTATTATATGAGCTCCTTAATTAGCTTGTCATTTAATCCACTTGACCCTAATTCAGGCCTAGGAACTAAAAGCTGTTTACAATCCTAAATAATTGAGCCAAACTCAGAATAATCTCATCTATGCTTGAAATAGCCAAAAAAAAAAAAACACTACTTGGGAATCAATAAAAGAATACATCCATTTTCCAACATTATGTGCGAGATTTAAATAAATATTATCTCCCTTTTTTTTTTTATTTGTTTACATTTTTTGGAGTGTATTTTTCAATTTTGTATATTTTATTTTATAATAAGTTTTGTAAAGAGTTTATAATGGATTAATAATTTTTTATTATTATTTCTTTTTTAATATTGGTGAAAAGCCGATTTTATGTAAAAAGTGAATATAAAAAAATAAAAAAAATGGATGTAGTATTTTACATTTCTATCATACAAAAATAATCGAACATCTTGAAATTGTTTAGAAAATGACCACTTCTTAGATTCCTATATTATCTTTTATGTAAATCAACTTTCTCCTATTTTAAAATAAAAGTATGCTCTTTTTTATATGATTAAAGTTTTACCATTTCCCCTCTTTCCCACGTACTATCTTCTTAAAGATAAAGTTTTCTTTTTTATTTTTTAATTTTACATATTACACAATAATAAAGAGTTTTTTTTTTTAAAATTCATCTAATCATCTAAATTGGGATCCAAAAAAATAATCTTAAAAAATATTTAATGTTATTTAATTTAATCTGCAAAATCACATTAATTTAGTCAAACTAAATAAAATATTTAATATAAATATGAAAATATATAAAAATAACTAAAAATAAAAGAACTATAACAAAATTTTATAAATTGATGCATGTTTTTGCAACAAATTTGAATATATTTTTTAAATTATTAAGTAATCTTTCAAAAAATTATCAGATTACAAAAATAAAGATATTTAGATAAACACTCTCCTATAAAAAAAAAAATAAAGGACACTTTACCCAATAACTTTTTAAATAATTTTAGCTTTCCACCGTGTAGTTCTTAAATGTTTAAATAGGATTTTATAAACAATTACTGAAATAATTTTAGATTTCAACCATGTAGTTCTTAACTGTTTAAATAGGATTTTATAACCAGTTATAGAATACAGTTAACGTGAAAATTTCTTATCTAAATCATTTGTAGGCAAGAAGTTCTCTCAAATAATTAGAGCATCTCCAATATTAATATTTTTATTGTTTGACAAAACAATATTAATGTATGTGTCGATTAAAATGGAAAATACATGAATCACTATGTGCCTCAACTATATGTAGATGTTTACTTTTAAAAAATTCTTTCAAACACAACATTATCCATTCTCTGTTTTCTTTTTCTTTTTTTGAACAACAATATAATTTGTGACGATTCAATAGTCCAAAACAATCTTAATATGCAGATATTGTTTAGACTAGACGATGTCTATTGACATGTTAACTTGACAATTAAATAAATATTTATATCGGAAAAACTTATTTTAAAACTCTCTATTTTTCTGATGTGTCTAAAAATTTGAAGTGAACAACTTTTATATTGGAGATACTCTTTTTTTCGGAAGAGTATAGGAGATGATTTTAGCTGCAACTAAAATAACTCATTTTCCAAAACACAGTAAATTAAACAGAATGAAAGAGTATATCACATAAATGGAGGAAGCAAAATTAATGCGTTAATACATACTTTGATCCCCGAGCTATAGCCCAAACATGCATTTGGCTCCCTTATCTTTTCGGGGCACCACTTTAATCCTTAACGGTTGAAAAACGTTAATATTTTGATCCTTAGCAAAGTTAACCCAGACAGAAATCTATGTTTGGGTTACACACGCGGAATTAAATATTATCTTATTATTATTATTATTTTAATCTTCTAATCTTCTTCTTCCTCCAGCCCTCCATTTCAGGTGCCGCCGCCACCACCACAACCACCTTCTTTCATTCATTTTCCACCACAATCACAACCAACAGCCAAAACCAAAAATTAAAAACCAATAATTAATTTTGTACAATTCAAATTCAAACCAAATAATCACAATCATTCATCCCAATTGTGTGAGGCATTTCATCGAGCAGTTATTTGGCATTTTGAAACGACGAAAAATGGGAGAGAATAAGAACCTGAACCTGCTCTGTTTTCCGTTTTTGCTTTGAACCTGGTCTGTTTTTCATTTTTGCTCTAAACCAACCAAACCTGCAAGTGTTTTTTCCCATTAGAGATTTTTTTTATCAATTTTCATTAAAACCCAGTTTGTCAAACTAACTCCATTTTCAAATTCTTCAAGCAAACCTAAAAATTTAAAACGAAGTCACAAATTCTTCTCAGTTCTAAATCAATCACAAAGCATGTAACTATAATAACTTGCTTTCAAGTATAGAAAAAAGGGAAATTACCTTTCTAATTTATGGCAGAATATCACAAGAAAGAAGAGAGGATAAAGATCTGGAATCTGAAATGACGAATAGAGGAGGAGACAAGATCAGGAAATGCAGTAAATTCGAAAAGAGGAAATGAAACGGGAGTCATGGCTAATTTGGTGGGGACTGATAAACCAGAAACCATATCAAGAAGAAGGTGAAGATACTACGGTTTGGCGAAACCAAGAATGAAATCTAGAGTATTTCATCCAACAAAATCAAAATATATTCGAAGGAAGTGAAAGCAGTGTAGGAAATCGATAAACCAAATCGCCATGCTCTCGATTTGGAAGATCAGAATGGTGAAGAGGAGCTGCACATCTCGTCAATAATGAATTCAAGGAACTCCTACCCTTTGGTGAAATCGAGAACAAAATTGATAGTAATTGATCCAATGAAATCAAAATCATATTCAATGAAATCCAACATAACATCACCGCCAGCTAAAGATATTTTAGAATCAAGAAAATAGGGAAGCCTTCATGAACTCTATTTGTTGGTTCAGTTGATTTGTGATTGAAGAATCTGCGTTGTGAAAACAAAAATCCAAATAACTTTACTATGCCGGTGAAGATACCCAGCACCAAAACATCGGCTTCAAGATTTGGTGGTGGAGTTGGCGGTTGAGAAGGAGGTGGTGGAGATGAAGAATATGGTGGCGGGTGAAGGATGGGGAGGAGAGTAAGAGAAGAGAACAAATGGAAAGGGAAAAATAAATATTATTAAAATAAATACTCCCTCTGTGATTTATGTTTCTTTATAATTCAAAAATACGGTAACCAAGACAAAAGAAATATAATTATATTATATGATGATAGTGAAGGTCATTGTCATAAAAAACATCATTAGGCCCATTTAAGTTGTGTAAAATAATAATAAAAATGTGATTAGTGTAATTAAGTTGTGTGTAAATAATAATAAAAAAATAGAAAACTTACCAATTATAGAAATGTAAAGAACTATAAAATACAACCAAAAAAGGAAATGTAAAGAAACATAAAATAGGAGGTAGTAGTTGATTGAACCAGTTAATTCTAATAAAACAGTATGGAAAACAGTGAAAAGTCCATTGAACCCAACAGCAATGCCTTCGGGTTGGGCCTCTCCAATTTATGCTTTTTCATTGGTAAAAAATAGGTGTTTTGGCATAAGTAACTCATTAAATTTTAATACATTAAAAATAAATAAATCATATTTTTTAAAAATACTTTTTAAAATAGTTATTTTTTAATTATAAATAAAATATAAATAGTTTATAAACATATTATAAATAGACTATAAAAAAATTTATAAACAAAACGAACACAACTCTTTTAAAACTTAAAAATTAAAATATGTCCATTTTAAGAATTAAAAGTATAATCAAGCTAAAAGTTATGTTCACACACACTTAAAGCTTGAGCCTTTTATAATGTTATTCCCAAAAATAAGGGGTTGTTTTAAACTTAACTAAAAACATATTTTCAACTCTCAAAAATTTAAAAATAAGATTTTATTTATAAAAATATCATTTAAAACTCATAAGTTCAATTCCAAAATAATAAAAGTAATTTCATAAAAGTTACAAGAAACAAATAAAAAAATAACTATTAGGAAATTGATGGTTTACATACAGTTTACGAGCAGTTTATAAAATCTAGTGTTTAACCATCTAGCTCGCTTTTTGAACTATATCCATGAAAATCGGAAATTACATCATGGAAATAAAATAACATCAAAACACCATAAGATGAAGATGAGGAAACAAAGGTAAATTGATTCAAAAATTAAATAGAAAACAACAATAAATAAAAAAAATTTAAAACAATAAACCAAGAATCCACGGTTTTTAAGAGATTTACTCAAGGTTTCTAAACACCATAATAGAAATTTTTGCCAAAATAAACAAATTCAACAATAGTAGAAGAAGATGAGAATGGAGGAGGAGGATATATTCAAAGAAATTAAGAATGTATAACATCAAAACAACACAAATCAAAAAATTACAACAATTTCATCAAAAGATCTAACAACAAACCAACAGAAAATAAAATCTTGTACTTTAATGGAGAAGAAAACAAGGGGTTGAAGAAAGAGAATAATAACATTGCACTTAATAAAATATTATTGCACTGAAAAAAAAAAAAAAGAAGAAGCAATTCTGCACTTAATAGCCATTGTTGCACTATACAAACTATTACTGCACTTATAAAATAAGCAATCCTGCACTTAATAACCATTACTGCACTATACAAATTTCTCTTAAATCTATTTCTAATTGTAGCATGTAAATCAATTTATGCACTCCTTATTTTACAAGTTTCTACACTAATTGGATACAAGCTCTTGCAGATTCTTCTTAAGTTTTATTTTCTGAATAGAACTGACATTGTTAAGGTTGGGTTTAATTATCGATCTCAAACCAGGTGCGAAAGCGCTCTGTCTAATTCATTTATATATTACTACTAGATTTCAAGTGACCTAACATACTAGATTTCTATTAAGTTCCTTTAGAAATGACCTAAGTACCTTCCATTGTTATGAGCTTAGTTAAGATAGCAATGCTTTTAGATTGTTAGATTATAATTGTATTTCCAGAAATGTGTTGATGATTATGTGTTTTTGTTTGGAAATTCATGCATGCAATTGCAAGTAACATATAAAATTAATGTATCTCTCGTACTTATTTTATAGCTTTGCATTAGACTGATTGTTCCTTCTGCAACATTTTTGTTCTTCAAACTATTAATAAATCTTTTGCAATCTGTTATTTTTTTTTTACAAACCTTTTTGAAATTTTTATCTAACTATTTGCGACTTTTGAAACTCTTTTGCTAATTGTTAATTTTTCTTAATTTTTTTTAAATACTTTATCAAATTAATTTTTTAAAATTTTTTAACAAATTATATGCAAATTTTTTATAAACTGTTAATTATTTTTTTTTAAATTATCAAATTATTTGCAAACTTTGAATAACCATTTACAAATTATATAGTTTTTAATAAATTATGTACATAAGACTTTTAATAGTTGTAAATGTTATAAAACGATTATTAAAACGATTATTATCAGAACATATCAACATTAATGGACTCTAGTAAAGAGGAGGCACGACATCAGACGGAGGCGCTGATCGGATGGAGGTACGAAGTGATGATGGGTTTCTTGTTGTGGCCGGATTGAAAGGGGGAGCAGGAATGGTCGGCGGCGACCTCATCTGGTGTCCTCGGTAAGAGCTCTTCCTCATCCGACGTCGGCGGCTGTGCAGGGAGGCCGGCTGGTGGGCAATCGTGGGAGAGGATGAAGGTTGAAGAAAGGAAAGTTTCAAAATGGTCCCTTAATTCCTGAGTTTTTTTAAAGGGCCTGAAAAAATTACATTTTGATCCTTATAGTGTTATTTTAACTGAAAAAATAGACAAAAGGATATAATTGTCTAAAATATTTAAAATACAGAGATATTTATATCCGAAAAAAAATTAACAAGGAGAAAAATGTAGTTAAAGCATAAACATAGAGTTATTTTTATAAATATCCTAGCGCAAATCCTAAAAATGTGTTTATACTGTGGGCTTGACATAATACGTTACATGAGCAGATCAAGTGTAACCGGTTCTATAGCATTCCGTTGCGTTATTGGCAGAAATAACCGAAACATGAGTATTGATAGGTAGCAGCACAAGGGGGTTGTTGGGACCAAACCAAATCTCATTTAGAGAGGGTAGGTGAATACTGTGATTATCTGTAGTGGCTACACGCGTTGCCACGTCAGAATCTTAAACCCCGTCTGGACATAGACATTACACCACATCAAAACAATACCAATTTATGTTGCAATTACTAAATTACCCCACTTAAGCTTTTGCTATAACGCACGTCAGAATCTTAAACCCCGCCTGGACATAGACATTACACCACATCAAAAAACAATACCAATTTATGTTGCAATTACTAAATTACCCCACTTAAACTTTTGCTATAACGTAGACCAATTCTTCAGCGTCCGCATCGTCAGTTTTTACTTCTCAGCCTTCACCTCACCAACCCACCGCTGAACAACAATCCTCTCTCTTTAAAAGACCTATCGCTCTTTCACTTTTTTTCTTATCGTTCCTCTATCTGAATCCATCAAAATTCGTTTCCTTTTTTCAGTTTTGTTATCATAAGAATCATAATTATAGTAATAAACCCAAGAGCTTCATTTAGCATTTATCAGTTTAACGCTATTAATGCCTAAATAAACGCAAGCCACTGCTCTGTTTTTTTTTCCCTCTTCCATGGCTGCTAAATCTCTGCTGCATTCTTCTCCTTCGAACTCGACTCGTTTATTTAATTCTCAATCAAGTTTAATCAATATCAGAAAAACCCAGTTGAGATTCGAGCCTAAAATCTTGAAAGAGTCAATAAAATGGGAAAACAGAGGAGCAGGAGGAGAGAAGAATAAGAAGAAACAAAGCAAAGGGTTTTCGGTGACGTGTACGGCGGAGCGTATTGAAAGAGGAATGTTGATGGGCGGCGGCGGCGGTGGTGAAGGGCGTCAAATGAGTAGTGTAATATCAGAGAGATATAAAGTGGTAGGTTTGACGGCGTGTGTGATGTGCCTTTGTAATGCTGATCGTGTAGTTATGTCAGTGGCAGCGGTTCCTCTAGCTGCTAGATACGGTTGGTCCAGTTCTTTCCTTGGCGTTGTTCAGGTAATTAATTGCAAATTTAGGGCTGCTTATTTAATATTTCTATATTTAATGCACCTAAATAAATAAATTAATTATAGGTTATACTTAATCAGGATCAACTACATTTGGTGTGCGGTCTGATGTAAATTAATATGCTGTGTACTACACTTTTTTTTTTTCTTCTTTTGGTACGGAAGACTTTGGAGTCTTTACTTTTTCCCCCTTTTTTTAATAATCCGATTTGTTTGTCTAGTGTCTCGAAATCAATTGGAGTTATTTACTTCGCAATTAAGATAGAAAATAATGTGTATGGTTGAATTTATTGTTGTGTCTAATTTGTGATATAAAACTCAAATTTAAAAACTAAGACATCCTATATTTAATTTTATGATCTATATAAACAATTCGTGGGGACTATTTTTTGAAAAAAGTGAACGAAAAATTTGAAAGTCTTGAAGACTCTGTTTGACACTTGTAGCCTACTTTTTTTGATAATTAGAAGTAGACTAGTGGGCCGTATTTTAGGTCAATACGTAAAATATAGTAAAAGTTAAAAGGTTATATTAACAATTAATTGTGTTTTATTAACAATTGTGTTTGTGTTGTTTATAGGATAATTTTAAGGAAGATATTGTTATTGAAATATTAGTAAATTTGTTTTTAATTTTAAAGAAAATATTTAAAAAATAATAAATTATTTATTTTTAGCTTTTATTGACTAAAATTACAATAGTATGTCTATGTGGATGTGTTATGTGGCGGAGTGACTGTTGCGACGGCTACTTGCCGCATAGGAATAGAAAGATTTGAGGATAAAAAATGTAATGCCAAACCACTTTCTATTGTCACCATAACATTAGAATGTGAAATTATATTTTTGGTAGAATCAGTAACCTAACCCAAGGGGTTGGCCTGGTAGTGAGGTAAGTCACCAAATACCAAAAGGTCCCGAGTTCAAATCTCGAGGGTAACTAAAGGTAAAAAAAAAAAATTAGTAACCTCCGTGGAGTGACCTAATAAATTATTAAAAACAGTAGTTGGTCATTAATAAATGATGTGAGCTGTAGTGGGGTCAATATCTAAAAGGTTGCGTGGCCCACTTTTCCCTTGAGTCGGATCTTTTTGCTCTGGGAAGAAAATATTCCTACTTTAACCAGATTCTGAATCTTAATGTGGAACAGGTTTTAGAAATTTGACTTTTAGAGTATGATACTGATTTAACATTAATTTTACTTATTTAATTAGTAATTTAGGTTGTTTTGGTGAGCTGATGTAGAAATTCACGTAATGATGATTTTGAATTGAAGTATGGTGGTTGGTTGACTAACAAAATTATTGTTTTGAAGTCATCGTTCTTGTGGGGATACATCTTCTCATCAGTAATAGGAGGAGCCTTAGTTGACAAATATGGTGGAAAGAGAGTATTGGCATGGGGTGTAGGGCTATGGTCTTTGGCTACTCTTCTCACCCCATGGGCGGCTAACCACTCCACCGCCAGCCTCTTGGCTATCCGTGCATTTTTCGGACTCGCCGAGGGCGTAGCCTTGCCTTCCATGAACACCCTCCTTTCCAGGTAATGCTTGGTCTGGACCGGACAATTACATTTCATTATTGCTTATCAAACTCTCTCTAATTTTTATATTTGATTAGGTGGTTTCCGAGTGATGAACGAGCAAGTGCAGTTGGAATGTCTATGGCTGGATTTCATATGGGGAATGTTGTAGGCTTACTTTTAACTCCAATTATGTTATCAACAATTGGAATTTCTGGTCCTTTCATTCTCTTTTCGTCTCTCGGACTACTGTGGATATCCACATGGGCAAATGGTGTCACCAATGATCCCAGAAATAGCCCTTTTATTACTAAATCAGAGCTACGGTTAATCCAAGCTGGTAAAACCGATTCTCCAATTAATAAAGGCGAACTTCCTCCTCTTCGGCTTCTTTTATCAAAACTACCCACCTGGGCTATTATTTTCGCTAATATAACCAACAATTGGGTGAGCACTGCCATTTTTTTTTTGTTCTGATGGTTAAATTCTTCCAGAGTTGTTATCTAATTTTCTCTAAATTGCAGGGGTATTTTGTTCTTCTCTCATGGATGCCTGTCTATTTCAGTACTGTAAGTTCATATTTCCTCCTATTCTTTTTTCATTCATGAGGCAGACAATGAGTAGAGGAAATTTTTATAATCAATAAGGGGTTGGTTTGGTGGGATATATAGGTTTTCAATGTGAACTTGAAGCAAGCAGCTTGGTTTAGTGCTGTTCCATGGGGAACGATGGCAGTTTCTGGTTACGTTGCAGGAGCTGCCTCGGATTACTTAATCAAAGCAGGCTACAGCCTGACATTAGTCAGAAAGATAATGCAGGTAATTAGCGTTCTAATTTTCGCGAAATGGCAATTTCTTCTGGAATTAACATTTAGCTATTTATATGAAAAACAGTCAATAGGTTTTATGGGACCTGGGGTGGCATTACTTTGTTTAAATTACGCGAAGACACCGATGGCTGCGGCAATGTTAATGACAGTAGCCCTGAGTTTGAGTTCTTTCAGCCAAGCTGGCTTTCTTCTAAATATGCAAGTAAGTTCTATGTTCTTTCTATCGCATTATTATTCGCCTTCGAATTGGTATGTTCAATCACATCCGAATTGATCAATTTGTTACTTGTATTTGATCAGGATATAGCCCCTCAATATGCAGGATTTATCCACGGTGAGTTCTTGCTTTCCTTGGGCTTATTTGCATTGAATTTCATGAGCATTTTTTAAACAAAAAACTTCGGACCATACTATATGGATGGTGAGTGAATTTTGGTGGGTTATGATGCAGGAATATCAAATTCAGCAGGGACATTAGCAGCAATAATCAGCACAATCGGAACAGGTTATTTTGTTGAATGGTTGGGATCATTTCAAGCATTTCTGAGTGTTACAGCAGGGCTTTATTTCATCACTACAATATTTTGGAATTTGTTCAGCACAGGAGAGCGAGTTTTTTAGACTACACCAAATTCAATATCATTTAATTAAATTGAATTGATTGAATATTTTTAGGCCATCAATTTGGCATGAATAGCATAGAGAGGAGAGAATGTTGTAATTCTTAATGTATAGTCTTATCTTTTTTTCATATAATTTATAACATCTCATGTTGAATGTATTCTATGTCTAGTTAGCTAATGAATGCATCCGAGTATAAAACAATGTTGTCACTGATATTTGTTGAGTCGAACATTGAATGTGGCATGCGTGTTGTGATCAATTCACACACTTCACCTAGGTAGGGATGTAAGTGGATCCGAAACTCACAAAATATTTACTATACAAACTCAACCCATTTAATTTTTTGACATCTATACCCACAATAAAATCGTGAAAATATATTTAATTTTTTAATACTCACACCTACCCATCTCAACCCACAGGAAATGGATATAATGGATCAGATACCAACAAAAATTAACCTAACAATTAAGAATATACAAATGAATTGAAGATATTTTTATAATAAAATCTATTATAAATAAAGTTTTTCATATTGCGTAACCCTTGTTAAAATGGAAAAAATAATAAACTACACTCATTAAGAAAATAGATAATACTTCTTAAATTATGTAATTCTTGTAATAAATTAAAATATTTAAATTTAATGTATATTTGCATATATCCACTATTCAACCGTCTGAAACACATGTTCAACCCAAATCTACAGTGGAAATTAATTCTAATACATACACATACTTATATCTAATCGACTTAATAATTATGTAAACTCATCCCACATGAGCTTTTATGGGTCAATTGCCCCAAAAAAATCGGTCCCACTTTCATCCCTAACTCCACCATTGAAGAAAACGTGCCTGTCTTATATTTTTGTCTTCACGCTTTTAGCTCCTATCTCACGAGGATGGATATACCATAATTTAAGGGTTTTTTTTTTCCCCCATTTTATTTGTGAAACAATTTTTTTTAAAAAGCAATTGTACGATTTTTGGAATTGATGAATTAGAGTTATAGGATTTATTTACGAGTAAAATTTTAATAAATTTATTTGAAAATAAATTTAATTTTTTAAAATTAATTATAATTTAATCACTCTGTTTTAGAGAATTAAACAAATTAATTGTTTGATTTTTAATATTAATTTTTTTAGTCCTTCCCTTTTATAACCATAAGTTTAGTCTTGAAAAAAAAAATTGTTAAAGTATTAAATTGAACTTTACCTAAAGGACTACATTGTATATTTTTATGAGGACAAAAAATAAAATTGTCCAATCCCAAAATCCGACTTATATTTTTTGTGATAAATACCAAATCGAAGCCTTCGATGTGAAGATTCATAATATATTCTTATTTTCAACATCCGATCACTAAAAATCCTTGAAAAATATAGTTGAAAAATCTGGATTAGAAAGAGAGAACACCGTCGGAACATTGACTTGGCTGCTCCGGCAATGGACGGAAGTGCGGTTGGTGGCGTTGGATTCGTCTCAACGCCAGCTTTCCATTGGTCCAACGTGTGTCAACAACGAAGCTCGAAGGTAGTAGTGGAAGCTATTTGAAGTATCTGCCGGGATTCTCTAAAACCAGAAATTTGTATCCGGTTTCTAATTTGATCAAAAATAGCAGATGGAATTTACAGGTTTTGGGTGAGCACTTCAATGATTTTGATAGACAAGCTATTATGTCTATTCTATTAAGTCTTCATTCTAAACTTGACCACTGGACCTGGAAGATGGAAAGGAAGGGTTCTTATACAGTCAAAAGCGCGTACATGTTTCTAACCGAGCTCCATGGCTACCATTTCACTTGATATGGAGCAGATGTGGAAGTGTCTTCGGCGATTGGTGATTCTGCCGAAGGTCTTGAATTTGCATTGGAGAATTTGGAAAAAATGCTCTCCGTTGTATGGATAGTCTTGTTTAATGCCGAGTTCCATTACAGAGTATTTGTCCATTCTGCCATGGTGCAATTGAATTGCAACTGCATGTCCATGTTATTTTGCGAGAGATTGTTGGATGATATTGGGGTTGGTTGATTTGATCCACAAGTTCCTTCCTTTATTGAGTGGTTCTTTCATTTGTTCGGTTTAATTTCTGCATAATTGATGATACAACACTTATGGGAACCAAGACCCAGAACCTGGTGGCTTGACCCTCATTATCTGGACGTGACGAAGGCCTAGAACCGATCTGAGCCCAGCCCATTAGTTGGGACGTGGAAGTCAACACTTGTGACTGATCCCAGACAATTCGGTCGGCACCCAGAGCTCAGGTCGGTACCGATTTACCACTGAAGACTAATTCCGGTCAGGACTTTCCTAATCACATTTATGGAATAGACAAGCATACATAAAATCCATACTCTGATAGGGACAGATAGATAAGCGA
>CATIWJ010217235.1:0-10110 GCA_949640765.1 Croton laevigatus | reverse complement strand
TTGTGAAAATCTTGACATGCTTCCTTCATTGGGTATGAGCAATGGTTTCTTCCTTGCAACTTACCAATTTCAAGAACCAGCAGAAAAATTGCTCCAAGAATTGAAGCCAAAACCTGATTGCATAATTTCTGATATGCTTTTGCCTTACACAAGTCAGATTGCTACCAATCTTGGAATTCCAAGAATTGGTTTTGATGGAGTTTCTTGTTCTCTTAAGATGTTTTTTTATACCATAATGAATTCACCTCAGATTCTTGAAACGGTAGAATCTGAATATGAATATTTTGTTTTGCCTGGATTGCCTCATCCTATCGAATTAACCAAAAATCAGCTCCCACTAAATTTCTTCAAGAATTCGGATGAGTTCTTTGAGCAAATTCGAGTTGCGGAAATGGTTACTTATGGTATTATTATTAATACTTTTGAAGAGTTAGAGTCAGAATATATTCAAGAATTCAAGAAAATAAGTGGAAATAAGTTTTGGTGCATAGGTCCAGTTTCACTGTATAATAAAGATAAGTTAGATATGGTTGAAAGGGGATATAAGGCCACAATTGATGAACATGAATGTTTGAATTGGCTTGATTTACAAAAGAAAGATTCAGTTATATATGTTTGTTTTGGTAGTCTTTGTAATTTAGTGACTCCACAATTGATTGAGCTTGCTTTAGGGTTAGAAGCATTGAATCGACCATTTATTTGGGCTATAAGAGGAGGAGAAAGATCAAAAGAATTAGAAAAATGGATGAAAGAAGAAGGTTTCGAAAAAAGAATTAAAGAAAGAGTTCTTTTGATTCACGGTTGGGCACCACAAATACTAATATTATCACATCCAGCTATAGGAGGATTTTTAACTCATTGCGGTTGGAATTCTACTTTAGAAGGGATAACGGCAGGCAAGCCATTGTTTACATGGCCGCTCTTCGGTGACCAATTTTGCAATGAGAGACTTGTTGTTGATGTGCTAAAAATTGGTGTAAAAGTTGGAGCAGAGGTCACAATTACATGGGGAGAGGAAGAAGAGATTGGTGTTTTAATAGAAAGGGAAAAGGTGAAAAGGGCTATTGATAGATTGATGGGTGGAGGAGAGGAGAGTGAAGAGATAAGGAAAAATGCCAAAGAGCTTAGTTTGAAGGCTAAGGAAGCAATGGAGGAAAATGGGTCTTCTTTTCTCAACATGAAGTCATTGATAGAAGACATAAGACAAAAAATAAATAAAGGCTAATTAGTCTGTTATAATGAGTCCAAAGAGGTGAGAAAATATATCTCTCGATTTGCTTGTATTGCTTGTATCAAGTATTTTTCTTTTTTCCAAATAATCTAGAAGTTCTATTTTTTTTTTAAAAAAAAAAAAATCTAAAAGTGGTAAATGGCATGGATATGAATATTATGGCTGAATTCTAATTACGTTACTTTCAACTTTTGCCTGAGTAATAAATTTTCAGATTGTTTTTATTTATGTCGCAATAGCTCTATAAATTTCAAAGCTTATAGATAATATCTTTTGCAAAAACCCCTTCTATTGCCTAAAATTGTTGACGTATGTGCTTTCCAGGAAATTGTTATGCTAAAATAATGAACTACATCTGTTAGCTTTGTTTTATATTCTATTTTGTGATTTATTAAATAAGTTTGTTTTGAACAACACCAAATATAACTTATTTTTTGCACAATTATTTATAAAATTGCTCGTGAAACGTGTAGATTTTTTTTTTCAATATTTAGTTACAAAACTGATGATGCATGTGATTACTTTTGTATTTTCTGAATAAGAAACGTTAACATAATTTTATTTATTATATTTTGTTTGATGATGCATGTGATCACCACTATAATTTTTTTTTTTAAATGTAAACTTAATTTATGTGCAGAATAATTCAAACCATTCATTTTACACTAGTTTTAGATTTATTATTAAAATAAGCCCGAGGTGGTCTAGTGGTAAGGCACCTTTTTCCTGAGACATGAGGTCCCGATTCGAGACTTATCAATCCCCTTCCCCATATCCCCAATTAGAATAAGATATCTATGTAAAAAAAAAAAAATTTATTATTAAAATCAAAATTTTTGCTTCAAAACCTATTAAAAATGATATAATACTATTGTACTGTATTAAATATTTTAATTTAATTTTTAATTAAATTATAATTATTTTATTAATATTTATATTTTAGTTAAACATATTAATAGTTTTTTAAATATAAAAAAAATCATTAATAGACCGAGTAATAGTTTGGGCTATACAACTGAATATTCCTCCCTCGAACACCAAATTGGTGAGTGATAGGAATCGAACTCGAGACCACCACATTCTACCATCTCCGTGGAAGATAGGATGACAAATCAAGCCAAACCCTGATTGCTCAATTTATCATTGCTCCATTTTTTTTTCCTCCCTTACCAATTATAAGCTTTATACAGTGAGACTGTCAAGAAAAGGTTTTAAAAATTTTTCTTTATTTTTATATATAAAGAAAAGGTTTTAAAAATAAAGAAAAAAACTTTTCCATTATTTTCCTGATAATGTAGTCTATCATTATTTGGCATGGGCTTACATTATTGCTGTTCATGACCCAGGAAAATAATGGAATCTTTGAATCAGGAAGATAATGACTAAACTAAACCTTAAGGATGTCGTGTCATATTTTGTTTTTGGTATCCAGAGAATATTCTGTTTCTTTTTTGTATCAAGAATAAATAGAAAAAAAAAAAAAAAAAGAGGACAAATCCATTGAACTCTAACAAGGTTAATCCAAAAAACTAGACAATATTGTCCACATATTCTTGTCTTATAAATTCAAGATTTCACAGCCAATAACTGTCCTACATAAGCTCCCCACCACTTTTCTTTTAACACCAAAATTGAATATATATATATATATATATATATATATATATATATATATATATATATTAGGCAGTAAAAAAAAATCCATTCTTGTAATTTATAGTTGCTTGATTATCATTTATTCTTAAGTAATGACTATTGAAGGGAGATGAAAAAAAAATATGATAAAATTTAGGGTTTCTTAGTGTTCTTTATCTCCCTCTATAAATAAAGAAAATAAAAGCTGACCCATCAATCGATTATCCTGCAAAATGAGTTCTGAGTCAAATTCTCTACATTTTATTTTATTTCCTTTCATGGCTCAAGGCCATGCAATCCCAATGCTAGATATAGCTAGATTATTAGCTAGCCATGGAACCATTGTTACTATAATAACTACATCTCTCAATGCTAATCGGTTCGAACCAACCCTTTCTAGAGCTATAAAATCAGGACTCAGAATTCAATTTCCAAACAAAGACTCAAAATTGCCAAACGGTTGTGAAAATCTTGACATGCTTCCTTCATTGGCATTAGGTGATGAATTCTTCCTTTCAACTTACCAATTTCAAGAGTCAGCACAAAGTTTGATTCAAGAATTAAACCCAAGAGCTAATTGCATAATTTCTGATATGTGTTTGCCTTACACAAGTCAGATTGCCACCAATCTTGGAATTCCAAGAATTGTTTTCAATGGGTTTTCTTGTATTTCAAAAATGTGTATTCATTCCATAACCTCTTCGCCGCAAATTCTTCAAAGCGTAAAGTCTGAATATGAATATTTTGTCGTGTCTGGATTGCCTCATTGTATTGAATTAACCATAAATCAGCTTCCATCAAAGTTCCATAACAATTTGGGTAAGTTTAAAGAGCAAATAGGAATTGCTGAAAAGGTTACTTATGGTGTAATCATAAATTCTTTTGAAGAATTAGAGTTAGAATGTGTTCAAGAATTGAAGAAAGTAAAAGGAGATAAAGTATGGTGTATAGGTCCAGTTTCACTATATAATAAAGATAAGTTAGATATGGTTGAAAGGGGAAATAAGGCCTCAATTGATGAACAAAAACGTTTAAATTGGCTTGATTTACAAAAACAGGATTCTGTTTTATATGTTTGTTTCGGTAGTCTTTGTAATTTCGTAACTTTGCAATTGATAGAGCTTGCTTTAGGGTTAGAAGCATCAAATTGTCCATTTATTTGGGTTATAAGAGAAGGAGAAAGATTAAAAGAATTAGAAAAATAGATTGAAGAAGACGGTTTTGAAAAGAGAATTGAAGGGAAAGGTCTTTTAATTCACGGTTGGGCACCACAAGTAGTTATATTGCCACATCTAGCAATTGGAGGATTTTTAACACATTGTGGTTGAAATTCAACTTTAGAAGCAATAACAGCAGGTAAGCCAATGGTTACGTGGCCGCTTTTTAGTGATCAATTTTGCAATGAGAGGTTTGTAGTGGATGTGCTAAACCTAGGGGTAAAAGTTGGTGCTAGGGTGGCTAATACATGGGGAGAGGAAGATAAGATTGGTGTTTTAATAAAAAAGGAAGAGGTTAAAAGGGCTATTGAAAGATTGATGGATGGAGGAGTGGAAAGTGAAGAGAGAAGAAAAAAGGTAAATGAATTTAGTTTTTTGGCGAAGAAAGCAATGGATGAAAATGGGTCTTCTTATCTCAACGTGAAGTTATTGATAGAGGATATAAGACAAAAAGTTAAATGTTGAACAAGAAAATATGGTTTATGTAGCAAAACTGTGCTGATTCCTTGTTTGTTGATTAATGATCATCTTAGATAAGCATTTTCATGCACTTATGCACTTTCTTATTTTCAAAAGTAGTAGAAATTAACACTTTGAACTTTAATTAATTTCTCGAGAAACACTTAATTATACGAGCTACAAATTTAGTATCTGAAATATATAATAACAACCAATTTAGCATTTAAAATATAAAAATAGTTATCAATTTAACACATGCAAGTCATAAGTCACGTTAAGAAATTTAACTTACACATAGGAATAGTGTTAATTTATTTAGTTTTTAATAACTTCATGTGCTAAAATAATTACTTGAAAAGTTTAGGGTCCCATTGGAAAAGCTGAAAAGTTTAGCCATTAAATGGTGTAGTAGGCCATTTTTATTTTTATTTTTTTTTTGACAAATAATTTTTTTTTTTAAAGGAAGATGAAGCTGAATAACACCTTCAAATTGAAATCAGTAATAGTATCAACACAAGTCTAAGAATCTAAAAACACTTCTTGTTAGAGTATCCAAGCCCATAGTATTATTAATTTGGGGAATTGCCCAATTTTATTAGCAGAGTTATGGAGAATTTTTTATGGTCTTCAAATTGCTTGGGATTGTGGTATACCAAAACTCGAAGTTGAATGTGACAATATGACGCAGGGAAGATAACGAAACAAGCAAATTCGGCCAAATTTTGGCTAAAAATTGAAATATTTGATTAATGAATCAAAACTGTCTCAAAAGGTTCCTTATGACATATATTTATAGCCTGGAAAAACCTAGGCCGAAATAACAAAAGATTCCTAACGAAAAACTAAAAGTTCATTACTTGCCGAAGAAGTAAAAACTGAAAAACGCCAATTTAAAGGCCTAAACGATGGATTTTGGCCAAAAAGTGAGGGACATCACAAGCAAAGCTTGTGATTTTGAATCGTTGGCCCGTTTCAGATAAGAAAACCCACCGAAATCGCCAAAATCCGACACTGACATCCTTGGCCGCAAACTTGGCCGCAAAACTGCCCGTTGGGCTTTAACACTGAAATGGGCCTTGTCTGATTTCCTCGAGGCCTTTGACATATCCAGAAGGCCCAAGAAAGTCTCCGCTACTTCATCCGCATCAGGGGTTTTCAATCCGAACCTGCTTGACATGAACACAAACTCGACACGACTCGACTTGTTTAACACCCCTACTTTAGATTGTTTGTACTGATTAGCGAAATCAATTTCAATGCCCTACAGTTCGTAGAATTTGACTCTATATTATAAATTAAATATAAAATAATTGAGACAGTTGAATTTGCTGTCAGATGAAATTTATAATACATAGTCGAATTCTGTAAATCATAACTCATTAAATTGATATCGGGACTCAATATAAACATGCGAGTCGGAAATAAAAAATAAAAAAGATAAAAAAAGCAAAATTTTCTGAGTGCAAGATGCGAGAACTCTTGCCTTACCATTTTCATACAGCAGACCTGCCTTGCCTCCATTTTCTACTGCTAGTAAACATTGAAGTGGAGTATCAATGCCTCGTTTTGTTAAATTATCCCTAGTAGGGAGTACATTTCGACCCATATGCCACATAAAATCCTGAATCTTGGAGGGTACATCAAGTTCCCATAACGCACCAAAACCACCACCACCATCATTCCTAATCAAGCGATAAGCTTTATGATAAGCTGTTTTGACCGTATAAAAGCCTTTTCGATCAAAATGCCACATTAGCTTATCTAGGTTTGCACGAAGACTTGATGGGATACTCAAAATTTTCCTCATATCATTAATAGTAAACAAATTCATAATTTTTTAGACATCCCACTTCCTTTCGACTGCAACAAAAAGATCATAATTCATTTTATATTCTTTTTTTAATTTTTTTTATATACATTTTTATATTATATGCTTTCCTATATAACGAGAGACTATATTTTCTAAGAGCATCAACTAAAGAAAAATAAAATAAAAGAACATCACCTTCCATTATGTGCATTTGAGAAAATGTTTTGTTGGATTTTTCTCACATAACGATAGACCAATATTGCAGAATTTAGGTTGAAAACGGATGCAGTTTTGAGTTTTGTTGGATTTTCTCACATAAACTTTGTTAAAATATTGTGCAAAAGTTATTACATCCATATATAAAAAAAAAGTACAAACATAAAAGTGTACTTATTTACAATAACGTGTATATTCTTTCTTTCTATAAAGAAATAACATGTGTAGACCTTTAACTGTAAATACAGTAAAAACTCTATAAATTAATAATATCGAACCGGTGAAATTTATTAAATTATAAAGCCATTAATTTATCGATAAATTAATAATTATTAATTTAAAGAGTTTTTAGCCGATCCGACAAATTTCAGATTTTCGTATAAACTAAATTCATTGTATGTACATATATATATATAATAAGTTGAAAAGAAACAATAGCGAATTGTTTCGAACACTGTAAAATTCGTTCGAGCAATGATGTTGCAAAAACTTCAGATAAATCCACTTTTGATGAAGAAATTTAAGACCTGGAGGCAATGACCAATCAATGTGGCTATCATAATAAGATGGATATCGACAATCTAATGAACTACCTGGGTGAAAATTAAATATGTTCAAAGGTTCATAGTTTAGAAGAAATTGTGTCTACTATAATTGAGAACAATGTTGAGGATGAACCTGAATATGATATAGTGCTTTTGGAACCTGTTACGCGAAAGAAAGCACTTTTGGCATCTAAAACTCTTCATAAATTTGTGATACAATTCGAAAACATAACACTGAAACTATTAGATGCAATAAGAAAAGTTAGAAATGAACTACAACTAGATTTGAACTTTAAAAGAAAACAAACAAATATAGAATCATATTTCACTAAATTGTAATGATTATTTTTTTAATTTCTAATAATTATTAATTTATGATTTTCGTGGGATCTAAAATTATAAAAGGGTCTCCCGGAAAATTATTATCTTATTATTTTATTAATTTTTATAATTATTTTAACTGGCCCAAATCGACACCAGACATATTTATTATTTTAAAAAATTTATTAAATTATCGAGTATTAATTTAAAGAGTTTCTAATATATATTTTTTTTAATATACAGGTTTGCTAAGTCAGGAAGCTGTGGCTCCACTCACAAATAAGAATGGCCACATTAGTAAAATTTGTTTGGAGTCTAGACGGCGACTAGGACTGATAAAATTAAAAAGATGCACATTTTTCTAATTCAATTATTAAAAATTAAAAATAGTATGAATAGAGTTGGCTTGAAGTCTCTGCATACATTATGAATCGGATGGCTATAGAAAATAAAATTGACTTGTCTTGATTCTTTAATAACATGTTAAGTATTCAATTAATAAAAATTAAAATCCTAATTATTAAAAGATAAAGAATTGGAATCAAAATTATAATTAAAAAATGTACTAATAATTTCGTAAACAAAGAAGTTGAGCACATGACCTAACAACAAACTATACACACTTGATTATTGGGTCAAAAAGTCTAGAAGCAAAGACAAAGACAATAGTACTAATAAAAATTAATAATGTGAAGACGATTGATCACACGTGATATATGTTAGATGAAGGGTTGTGATTGGGAAATGTTTTAATAGGAATATTACATAATTGTTATAATTAATAGGGTTGAGCAATTTTGGGCAAAAAAAAATAGGGTTAAGCATTTAACCGATCTGGCTGGGTCCCGTCAAAATTTAACCCACGCGAAGCATATTTTACCAGATTCATTGAGACATGGGGTAGGGATGAGTTTTAATAATAAAACTCGCTGCTGATTTGGTGCAGGGACAGATTTTAATATACCATATTCGAATCCTTCCGCTTAAGAATAATATTATAATTTTACTAACAATTTAAAAATAAAATTCTAAGTAGTAATGAATATGTTGACTTATAAAAATTATTACAAAAGATATCTTTTATTTAAATTCATAAATAATTATATATAAATTTAAGTTATTTTATATTATATTAGTGAAAGTAGCATTATATTTTAATTAATCAGATAAAGTTCAATGTAGTAGAAATAAGTATTATTTTTATCAATTGAATTATTCAATTTATTTAATAGATTATGTAATTAATTGATCTTATTTTATAATTTAAATGCATTAAAAATACTTAAATTCTTTTTTTTTCTTAAAAAAATTATTTTTTTAAAAACGCAAGTAAATCCTCTAAATGCCTGACCTGATAGTGATCCGAAAAATCCAACCACCGCAGCCGGGCGGGGCGACATATGAGTGACCCCAATCCGCCCCATGCTCAAACCTAATAATTAATTAAATACTTAATTGCAATTATTTTATATTAATTAATTTTAATTAGTTGCTTAAAGGTGTACTGATACTTTCCACATCCTTTATTCTTCAGATAACGTGAAAATTCCTCTATCCAAAATTTTTTTCTTTCCTATTTTTCTGATTCCACTACGAATGAATGATTCTACGCTTTAATTTGTAGTTTCTTTTTGCTTTTTTCCATTCTTTTTATTTATTTTGTAAAAAGAAGACAATTTGCTTTTTGACTTTCTTCCTTTCTTTCTTCCATTTTATCCCTAAAAGTTTTTTTCTACATACACTCTATTAATATGCGTATAAATGTATACCTTATTTGCAAGGTGCATGCCACGCCCTTTGCTTAGATCATGCTAATTACAATAATTAAATCTAAATACATACAATATTTTTATTTAGATGCACCCATATCTAAATGTCCAATTAATTTTAATCCATGTATGGAATTGAATCATTTGTCACCATATTTAATACCTTAAAAAGTTAGGGTTCTATCATTACCTATCTGTAGATATTTGATTGATAAATCTGATTAAGAGCGGAAAAATTTCATTCTATTTACAAATTATATATTTTCCAAAAAGAATGTGAGTATCAACAATCCGACTTGACCCATTGGAGATGAATTATAATACAATTATTCTATTTATTAAAACGGTAGTTGCAAATTTTGCAAAACCTATCTCGAATCTGCCCTCATTAACATTATTAAAAATTATACTCTAAAATAAAAAAAATACATTAATTTCAATGTAAAATACAAATTATTTATTATTTTTTAAGTCATGAGATTAGCGTGATTGTAGGAATGTCAAACAAACATTATTTTCAATATTAAAATGAAGGAATTCCAATTTAAAAACTTATAAAAATTCAATTTGCTGATGCATAACATACAAGAATTTATAAATGGCAGGAAGTAAGCTTAATTAAAGCTAGCTAGGTGTTTAGAAAGAGAAGTAGGAGCGTGCATCCACGCGTAATAATGGAGGGTGTCGGAAGGTTAATGGTATAAGAAGAAGGAAATTCAGGGCACTTGGACAAGTTGGAAGGTTCTAATTTTGGTAGGGGGGGAAAGCTGAGCTTTCTTGACCTGATTTCATTTAAATATAAATATACTAAAAATAAGTAAAAGTTTTGTCCGTAGCATAAATTCTTCACCAACTACTGCTTTTATGTTCCCACTGCGGCTGGTGGTGGGGAAGCCTCCGCCCACAT
>CATIWJ010217158.1:0-29098 GCA_949640765.1 Croton laevigatus | reverse complement strand
TGTTTACATTTCCATTTATAGTAAGTTTTGTAATTGTTTATTATTATTTTTTTATTGGTATTGGTGAAAAAGTAAGTTTTTAAAGGGTTAGTAATTGTTTATTATTATTTCTGTATTGGTATTGGTGAAAAGTGGGTTTGTATTGTTATTGGTGAAATAGTGAATGTAAAGATATGAAAAAAAACGAAGGTAGTAGCTAATTGATAGTTACATTTATTTTTGCTATCTTTGAACAATGAATCTATTCTTAGCTAGCATCAATTCTAAATCATTTGGACATTAACAGATCTATGGTCGCTTGTTAGGAAAAAAACATCATTAACTTGAACAAAATATATGAATAAATTTTACAAGAACATTTGAAACATACAGTTAGTAAACTAATTCTATAAATAAGCAAATTTAGCATCAATTTCATAACTAGTTTCATAACAAAATTCACTAGCAATTTCAAAACCAATTTTCAAACCCAATATCCAAATTTAATTCAAGCCAATATACCCAAATTGTTTCTGATGCATTTTGCAAAGCTTTGGTTTCAAAAGGCAGTGTTTTTCTCAAGTTAAATGGATGGGCTTGTTAAAGTTAAGCCCAATTGCATTTGGCAGTTTTCAGGGTGTGTTTTTTTTCTAAAAAAAATTATTAAGTGAAATGGTGCGTTTTATATTTTAATTTCCTTCCTTGCTTCCTCTTTCTTTCTTTCTTTCCTCCTTCATCTTCTTCATTGGTTCTGCACTGCTCAACGTCCAGTGGCCTAGTCAGAAATTTTCGTCTGGGATCCAATTTCTGGCTACATAACTGTCTCCGCTAAGAATTTCGCCTCCGAAAGACATGATGTGATATCCCAAAAAGCTACTAAATATTAAAATATGCAAGGAGACACGAGTAGCGAGCATTCGGTAAACCAAAAACTCAATAATGTGACTTCTTTTTTGTGAGTTAGGATCAAAACTAGAAATTGGGAGGTATTACAAAAATAAACTAAAAACAAACTTATTTTAGGATCTTATGTAACACCCTTTAATCCGACTATTTCTAGTTGAACCAAGTTGTATCACATTACATATTATATGGTATACAGACCATATTCTAAATTTAATTACAAAATATGGGTACATTTTTTTTCCTTCTATTATAGCTTTACTTGTGCTGACTTTACCTTCACAGTATATACCAATCTAAGTTCTTCGGCCCCTGATGCTATTTGACAGTTCCTGTTTCTTTCACATCTTTCGGAGATCTACAAGTTCAGAATTAATCAAATTTGCTGAGCGATTATGCTCAGTGGATACTTTAACTAATGAAAAGTATAAATAATTTAAATGCACATGCAGTAAATTAAAATACATAATTTAAATATTAAACAATATTTAATAAAATATTCATCAAATAAAAATTACTCTTTCAAATAAATAAAATTGCATTATTTAGAAATCTTACTTGATTTACTTGATTAACTTTACCAAATATTTAGACAAACCTACGTTAACTCAATAATTCACCCGAAGTCTTAAATAAATCACTCGAAGGCATGAATAAATCACCCGAAGGCATGAATAACCGTAAATCAATTTCAATAGCCGTCGCCGTAACAATTCAATGGCCATAAATAAATCACCGCGAATGATCGATCAAGCCTACATTTATTCAGTTTAACTAAATCCTAGTAGAGCTTAAAACATTTTTCTCATAATTTCTAATTTTTCAAATCACACTTGCTTTTCTTTCATTCATTATTAAATTCAACATAATTAATCATTCCAAAATCATCATATTTAACATTTAAATTTATTCTAAAATCATATTTTTCATCACCATATTTATTTGAAAATCATTATTTTAATAATCATAGTTAATTTTTAAAGAAAATACTTTTACAAAATAAATCTTTCTTTATTTTTAATTCTTATTCATAAAATTATTTTTAAAGTTATTTTAAGTATTTTGATTTTTTCCAAAATAAACTTAGATATGTTTTAAACTATTTGATTTTAATTAAAATATTACTTTTATTAATACATAAAAAATATTTAAGTAATAGTTTGTAAATACTTGTTTAAAAACTCTCTCTATATATATATATATATATATAATTACAATACCAATTCTTAATAAATTGTACCTTTTTTTTAAAATACTTATTTTTTAAAATAAAAATCACTTTTATTAAAATTTTAAAAATTACTTATACATGATTTAAACTCAATTTCTTATATTTATATAATTTCTCAAAATATTATTTTTGCCAAACCACATGGGTGGTTCAGTCTATTAAGTAAAAATCTCAATTATTTATTTAAAATTCATCTTATATATATATACTTATATTTATTTTCAAATAACAATAAATACTTAATTATTATTATTAATTTTGTTGTAATCACATGGATGGTTTCAACTATTTAGTAAATATCTCAATTTTAAATTTTAAATAATATTCATCTTAAAAATAAATAAATCATAAATATCAAAATAGATCATAAATTGCAAAATTAAACTATAAATAATAACTTTAATTAAATAATGCAAATATTTAAAAATCATGCATAAAAATAAAATTTAGAGCTTTTCATAATTAAAGTATCAAACCTCGGTTTCCATAGTTACGGTTCTTTATTCCTTAATTTTTCTCAGACTGTCCTTTGTCTTATCATATCTATATATCAAGATCATAAGGTATTGTTCATAAATTTATCCATCTAATAGTCTATTTGTCATATAATTATTTTTAATTTGGTCTCTCTTTAATTGTCCTCAATTTAATTGTCCAAATATTAAATAATTGGATCCTTAATAAATTTTTCCTTAATTAAAATTCCAACTAACAATTCCTTCTATCAAAATATTAATTTTAAGTTAACATTATATTTATCTAACCAAAGTATAATTCTATTAACCAATTATTAAATTTAATTTTAGTAATAAGTCCATTTATTAATTAATGTCTAATTAATTTAGTCTCTAAATATTTTTCTATCAAATTAAACTCATTTAATACTTTTATCATATTTTTATAGTCAAACATAATGTTTTTATAATTTATTTAGGTCCCTAAAATAATTAATTTCAAAGTAAAATTCAATTTAATTAAATTAATAAGCTGTTGGACTTAATTGAAGAGTTAAATTAAGTTTAGGGTCAATTACCTAAGGCAAAGGGGCTAAAATGAAAATCGGCAGGAAGTTCAGGGGTCACCGCGTGAATATTATGAAGTTTAAGCACCGGAACAGAAGTTTTTCATCAAAACGTAGCACTTGCTTCCGTTTTGATCACAAACTTCATCTTCCTCGCCCGACGTCCTGGCAATTCGGGTCACACAACCCGTTTTGAATCCGAATGACCCTTTTATGATTCCGGGGATGATAGGCAGCAAACCAAACACCGATCTTTTCCTTTCGGTGTCGCTGGCATGTTTCCGGTCTCATAACCGACGGACAGTGGCTGATTCTTCCAGAAAGAGCTTTGAAAGATCATGGGTTACCCAATAAATCGATGGGTAATCCGACTGATTTTTTGCCTTCCGGTGACATGTCGATTGGTTTCTCACATTGAACTTATTTAAATCAATCCCAAGGTTCAATTTCTGGTATTGGTTTTTGAATTTGATGAAGAAATAGAGAATTTAGTTCAAAAATTTTTTCTTCCTTCCTTTGTTATTTCGAAACTCACTGCCCTTATTTCTATTCCCTTCTATCTTTCTTCCTTTGATTTCCTTAATACTCTATCACTTAATAATACACTCACCAACCCAAAATAATTCCATTTTGTTGGTTTCTTATGATTAAAGTTTGATTTATCAACTTTGTTGGGCCAAAGATTTTCGTCCGTTTCTATTATTTCTTCTTTTTTGCTATAATTTTATTATTGTTTTTTTTTTGTTCTCTCTTTTTTTAAAAAATTTTTTTTTATAATAATATTTATTTATTTATTTTATTAAAAATATCTATCAAACATAGAGACCATATTGTCTTTGACTTTTCCAACAAATTACATAGGTTAAAATTTTACTGACGTAAATTTCGAGTTATGGTTTCACCGTATTTTACTGGTGCCGATAAAAATCGAAAATCACACTCGTAACAAAACCTTATCAAAATTATACTCAAATCGCTCATCTCGGAGTCTAGTTTCCACATCTCAATATTTTAAAACCTAATTCCACACTTAAAATTTTCGAAGGTCGAAATGACCAAAATACCCTCAGAGTCGGAAAGTATAATATTATACTCAAAACGTCTATGTCGTCGTCCTGAGTACTAAACGGTCATTTAAAATAACCAATTCACTTGTTCTGTGAAAATTTTCACTAAATTCCAAAAATATTAAAAAATTACATTTTAGTCCTTAAATTAGATTTTAGGCTGTGACATCTTCTTCAAAAAAAAAATGCAACCAAAATAATACTTTCAGACCCTCAAAACAAACTTGCATGGAGCCAAAGAATTAGCTAATTGATAGTTACATTTATTTTTGCTATCTTTGAACAATGAATCTATTCTTAGCTAGCATCAATTCTAAATCGTTGAACATTAACGGGCCTATGGTCGATTGTTAGGAAGAAACACCATTAACTTCAATAAAATATATGAATAAATTTTACAAAAACACTTGAAACATACAGTTCGTAAACTAATTCTATCAATAAGCAAATTTAGCATCAATTTCATAACTAGTTTCATAACAAAATTCACCAGCAATTTCAAAACCAATATCCAAATTTAATTCAAGCCAATATACCTTCAAATTGTTTCTGATGCATTTTGCAAAGCTTTGGTTTCAAAAGGCAATGTTTTCCTCAAGTTAAATGGATGGGCTTGTTAAAGTTAGGCCTAATTGCATTTGGAAGTTTTCAGGGTGTGTTTTTTTTTTTTTAAAATTATTAAGTGAAATGGTGCGTTTTACATTTTAGTTTCCTTCCTTCCTTCGTCTTCTTCATTTGTTCTGCATTGCTCAACGTCGGCCATTTGTTCTGCAGACTTTCCGGTGAGCTCTACCTCTTTAATGAAAAAATTTTTTCCCATAAAACCATAGGGCCTAATGCCCCCTTTGGCCCCAACGTGGCTCCGTCACTGTCAATATCGACCATTTGTTTTGCCGATTTTCCAGCGAGCTCTACCTTTAATGAAATTTTTTTCCCATAAAATCATGGGGCCCAACATCCCCTTTAGCCCTAACGTGGCTCTGCCACTAAACAGAAGAAGGCTGTACATAAAGAAAAATAGAAAAGAGAACCAGCGATTTCAAGTTTCAACTGGGCTCGTAGTCGGCCTTTGTCCTCATAGAGAAAGAGAATTAGATGTTAGAGAAATTAGTTACAAATATGGAAACGATTTTAATGGCATCAGCCAGTAGTCGAGTTAAGCAGTAAAGCTTATTATTCTTCTTCTGTTATAAACTTTCTATAAGGTTGACTGTTTGCGGTTGGGTAGTCGATCGACGGTAGGTGGGGTGAGGTAGGGGAATAGGATGGGCAGTGGTTTTGGAGGCTCTCGAGAGGACGGGACAGGGGAGCGGTCGAAATACCCTACCCTTTTTTTAACCAAGAAATGCCCTACCCTACAATTACCTTTCTCAATAATTCACATGCCTTTTTTGCCCCTACCATTTTCGATGATCAACTGTTGAGCCATTTTGAATTTACGTCGTTACCCCTTTGATCGTATCCATACATTTAGTTCTTGTTTACACCTACTGTACATAGTATTTCTATTGTAGCATAAATGTTTATTTAAACTTATATTATTTTTATATTGCAGCCACTTTAGGTAGGGCAGCAGAGATACATCTTTACCGTATTAATTAATTAATGTTAGAATATATTTATAGGCTAAGTAAAGTTATAAAAAAAATTGAATACAAACAGTGATTTAAAAATAGCCAGACATGGTAGATTTATTTAATGTTATCATATCGTAAGTCATCATTGTAATAACAAACAAAAGGCAAGAGATGTGGTCCAAATCACCAGGATTGCAGTAAAAATACATCTCTCCCTTGGCTACATGAGCGAGTGAGTGCGTGTGTAATGCCCATATAAAAAAAAAAGCTGCTGCTGCCACACAAACAAGTTGCAACATTTAGAAACTGGCGTTGTAAGAGGAACAAACAAGAATATACACCCCAAAATAAAAGCCAAACCAAAGCGAGCCAGCATGAAGCTGTAACATGCGAGTTAATATCTTCTTTGGGTGTTGGACAAGATTGGCAAATGTAGCATGCGAGACGTGGTCAAGTAGCTCGCGCTACGTTGCTCTATTTCTTTAAGTCTTGAACTTTTAAATTCATCTTCTTTTATCTTGATCTAACGTTTCTAAATCAACACTTAAACACTTGAAACAATATTAGTATATCACAATTCAAGTTAATTTGTCAAAGATTCAAAACCTTTGCAAAACAAAATGCAATCATTCAAAAATAAATTATTATTAGCAATATTTTTTATTTATTTTTTAATTAATTATACATATAATAAATCTAGAATTTTTTTAATTTCAAATAATTTAACAAGTTTAAAAATAAGTAAATAATTTAAATACTCATGTGTAAGGCAAGTTAAATCATGGTTGTGTTTGGAAACATTCATTTTTAAAATACCATGTTGAATTTATAATTTATAAATATAACTTGAAAATTTTAAAAACAATACTTTTAAGAGAATAAGATTATGAATATCAACTGAAATAGTATTCCTTAACATAATATGATTCCAATTTATTATTATTATTATCATCTAAATTTTAGTAGCACAAACTAATTAATTAATTGTATAACATAACCGTTCTTCAATTCAAGACTCACTGAAAGTTTCAAAAAACATCTAGTTTTTTCTTATTATACAGTTCATATGAATTTTCTCTTATCCATGCTTTTAAATTACTTTTCTTAGGTTCTACACCTGCATATTCAAGATTCAGCTCCACTCTTGCCGAATAATCAGCCTTAAGTATCGTATTCTAACTAATTGTTCAATTATTCTCTTCTTCCCCTTGCCTAATAAAAAATTAGTATGTAATTAAGTTACTTAACAGTGATTTAGAATTATAATCCACCCTAATCGAATTCAAATTGAGCATGTAGACATATTTGGAGTTTAATCCCAAGCTATAGGCTAACCTAAAAAACCTTTTTTTTTGTTTTATTAATATTAAATTCGGATTTCTTCTAACAATAGGTTTAATATCAGTTCACTACTTAGTTTACCATATATTTACATTCAATTCCAGCATGCTATTTTACTGTTTACAACTTATTTAATTTATTTTCTCTCTTAATATTGCTTCTTCCATATTTGTTTTATGATTTTTTGTTAATTAATTATTTGCATGCATTATCTATTTTTTTCCCTTTGACATTATTTTATTTGAAATTAATTATTTTCTATAATATTTTTATCCCTCTTCTGAAAACCTAGTCTCCGAATCTATTTTGGTTTAAGATCAATATCTTTTAGCAAGAAAATTAGTTTTCGCTTTTTGGTTTTTCGGAATCACTTTTAGATTTTTTCTTAGTTTTTCTTCTAGATAATAATTTAAGGTGGTGACTCTTTCAAACTTTTTTATGTGTTTTGCAAGTCCCTACTTTTCTAGTTTTCTTCAAATCTATTTTGGGCTCGGATCTACAACTTGGCAAGGAGCCAACTTGGTCAAAATAAAAAATTTAAGGGTGTGCATTGGTCGGGTTCGGGTTAACCTGAATCGAACCTGACCAACACGAACTCGAAAATCTCCTAATTTACCAACCTGAACCGACCCTATATATGTTTTTGGCCCCGATCCGAACAGTTGAAAATTTTCGGGGCCCGATTTTATTAAAGGAAACATAATATTAAAATGTCAATCGGTCGGGTTCAGGTTAATCCGAACCGAACCCGACTAACTCAAATCCGAAAATACCCATATTTACCAACTCAAACTGACCCTAATAACCCGCATAACCCGAACCGATCACCTCGAGTCGGATCAGGGTGGTCGGGTTATTCGGGTCGGTCCTCTTTTTGCATACCCCTAAAAAAATTCCTTAAGAGCGAGGTGCATCAAGAAGGACAAGCCAAATTTGAGTTAGTGCTCAAACATTATAGTTTGGTAAGCACATACGTTGTTTCCCATCTCACTTTGTTGCTGGGAACTATTAGTTTGTATGAGGCTCCAATGTTGTACCTTCTTGAGGCAAGGTCAACATACACTTGTTCTTCCTTTCCATGCACTACCATCCATGAATTACTCGAAACCCTTTATGTAAAAAAGACCTCGAAGATACCAGTAGGCCAAGAACCTCCACCCTTTAGACGAAAAAACCCAGCTCCGCTCGTCATCCTTACACCTTGATGGGAAAATTCCTTATCTCTCATGTAGCACCTACTCGAGCCAAGTTTTTGAGTTTTTTTAGCCCCGTGGCTTGCTGGATCCTTGGTGAAGGATACGACTTCCTTTACCTGTGATGATCCTAAGAAGGCTGGAGCTCCGAGATAGGAGATGAGACCGCCATAGGTGGTGCAAACTTATAAGTTGAAACCATTAATCTCGAGAAGGATGATGAACCAACTCGGTTGAATCATTCTCATAACTAGAAGGATCTCTTTGTAATTGCCTATCAAACTCTTCCAACAATTCTTTGTCTGTCACTTCCTGCGTAACAGAAGAATTCTCTCGATTGAGAACTCCTTACCGATTAAGTGTTATAAACTAGCCGATCTCATAAAAGGAGAAGACAGAGGAGCAAAAGTGATATCTTCTAAAGCCTTTTTGGCATGAAGCCCCTTTCCTAGTTTTGTTGTTCTCATTATTCTACCCGATGGCTAAAACTAAACCACTTTTTGATGGTCTCCTGTTGCTTTTGAGCTAAAAGAAATTTAAAAGAGATGAAAGAAGGAAAACTCACCAATTTAAGTACGAAAATCTCTAAGCCAGAAGGTTATGCTGATAGTCAAGAAGAGAATCACCCAAAGAACTTGAAAATAAGAATACAAAATCGAAAAATGCCTGAAGCGGGTACAAAAAAATAGAAGAATGAGTTGGGAAGCGAAGCTTGAGAATGCAACCATAAAAGATTAGAAAAGCAGAAAGTAATTTAGTAAATGGCTTCCCTCTTAGGGGTGTTCAAATTTGGTTTGATTCATCGAACCGAACCGAAATCAATAAACCGAATAAAAACCAAATTTATTTTCTGAAAACAAAAAACCAAATTTTTGAATGTAAAACCGAATATGAACCGAATTAATCGGTTCGGTTCGATTTTGGTTTGGCAAAAAATCGAATTTCATCCCTCATTTATATGCATAAAACAGAAGCTGTTAAAGAACAAGCAAATCAACCACAAACCTGAATACGCAAACCATCGATAAAAAGAGTCACTATTGAACAGTTCACAATGATCACTTGAAACATTTCAAAAAATTTAAATCTCTTTCAACTAACAATAGATCTTACATTGGACTGGACTTCGTGAATTTTACAAGTGTGTGCATACTGAGATAAGAATTAAATCAATATATGAAAATCAAGGGGAAATGGAGAAATGCTGAAAACATGAAGCATATGGTGATCCGATATGCCTTATGCTAATCACAGCAAATGTCACAGTTCAATGCATATATCTTACTTTACAAATTCATCAAATACAAATTACAATGTCCAAATAAAAAACGAACGATCAACTACAAAATAAATGATTCAGATCTGTAGCAAAAACTGATCAAATACTCTATTTTTCGTTTTGTTCTTCATTCAAATCAACAACAAAATGAAATAAAAAATAAATTGTCAAATGATTCAGATCTGCTAGCAAAATCAGAAATTGACACTACAAAATACCATTAACAGAAATAGCTACCAATTATTAAATGATTCGGTTGGGTTTCCTTTGATGATCGACAATGGCAACTGGCGAGAAGTGAATGAGGAAAAGAAGAGGTGCCTAAAGTCAATTGGCGGTCTACCTTCCCGTGGCGGAGTGAGAGATGGTCGAAGTGAAAAGCGTCTGGAAGATGGTAACGAAGAGAAACAGAGTCGGGAAGATGGTACCTTATGGACGACCATCGGTGCTTGTTCTGTTCAACAAGTGCTCCTGTTCTGGCAGCGGCGTCAATCGAAGCTTCTAGACGAGATGGAAAAAGTGAGAGGAAGGGAGAGCTGAAGGAGATAAGAGGGAGGTCGACTGCGGCTACAAATAAAATGGTGATTTTAGGTTTAGGGTTAAGGTTAGATGAAGGAGGAGGTAGAGGGACGAGAGGGGAGCTGCTCGATTCGAAGGAAATGAATGAGGCTGGCGACGGAGGAGGAGCAGTGGTCACGCGGGCATCAGGGTTTTGTCAGAGGGAGAATGAGAGAAAAAGAGGCGGGCAACAGTGTTAATAGATGTTAGGGTTTTGGCTTGGGGGAAGATATATATACATATATAATCGGTTTGGTTCGAAAACTAGTAAAACCGATAACCAAACCGAAATATTCGATTTTTCTATCTTCTGCCCCGATAACCGAATAAAAAATTCTGTTAACCGAATTTTCGGTTCAATTCGGTTCGATTTTGAGTCGGAAACCGAATTTTGGTTTTTTATGAACTCCCATAACCTCTCCTCTTATAGCAGCAACTTGAGACAAGCAAACAGAGGGTCATTTAATGCTCCATCCTTTTATCAAATTTCCCTCCTCTTTTCAAAATTTAAAAGGTGCACCTAACTTTTCCCTTTATAACGTTGCCTCAACAGGTGCATGTGCGATATGTGTCAAGCGCCGCTTGCTCAAGATGCCAACTTGGCATGAAAAAGCGTAAAATGAATTAAATATCTAGAATATACTAGTAGGAGAACATTTGTAGCATATTATTTGTATTGAGATCCCAAGACTCATTAGCATAGACCTATAAATTTTATCCTTCACAATGTGTATAAATTGGGACTTTCTCACTCATTAATGGTATTCAATCCCCCCATTTATTACCCACTTACTACGCATTTATTATTGTGACAACTGTTATCATCAAATCAGAAATTGTGTACCCTAGAGCCAACATAGCAACTTTAATTGGAGAGTCAAAATTAAACAACTAATTAGTCTTATGATAAATAATTGTTAACAATAACAAATGATATTACTATTTAATTATGGGTAGGGGTGGGCAAAATTGGTTCGGTTTCGAACCAAAAATCGGTTTTCGGTTCAAAACCGATTATAAATTTAAGAACCGAAAACCGAATTGAAAATTCGGTTAACCTATTTTTCTGTTCGGTTCGAATTCGGTTTTAACCAAATTTTACACGTAAAAAAAATCGTTTCATACCCTTTGACGAACCGAAAATCAAACCGAAAATTCAGTTCACATATTGTATGAACCAAAAACCGAACCAAATATTCAGTTAACCGATTATTTGGTTCGGTTCGGTTTTGCTCACCCCTAATTGTGGGGATTATTTGAAATAAATTGATAAATTAGGACAATTTAATTCAATTTTTTAATTTTTATGAAATAATGAAGAAAATAGAGGGAGTAATTTATATATTTTTCCCAAGTTCTGTTATTATCTCTGTATTTATAAAATTAAGCACTTGCTCTTTATATGCATGATTGCCATGTAATTAAATCACATAAACTATTCTTCCATACATTGAATCTTTTCATTATGCTTGGGCCAACACTATTACATGTACATAAGAATGTTCTGTAATCAACCCCACCAGGAGTTCTCATTCACTAAATTAAAATTGGAATTTCTCCACTATTTCCTGCCTGCCAATTCAATAAAGATAACAGGCAATTGAAAAAATCATCAAATCAAATGTGTATTTCTGTATTTTGCACATGTGGTTGTGCCATGAAAGCATCCACATGGCATTCAACACGTGTCCTACGCATTCCTTGGGAGTCCTTACTGCATCTTCCCACGGGCTGTTTCATGTCTAGCGCTCACTTCACCTTTTCTTCTCTTTATATAGCCTTTCTCTTCAACTAATTACATAAAGCTAAGTTAAAGATTTCAGTTTGAGGTAAAAGAAACCAACACCCACTGTATATTATTCTCACTTCAATGGCCATTTTAGCTGAAAAATGGGATATGTCTGGTTCAAATGTTCAAGAATATGAAAATGTTTTTGTATATGTTGATCTTTGCGGGGCACTTACACCCCAAGAAGATGGCGATGATGGAGATGACGACGATGACGATGATGGTGGCTATGATTATGCCCCGGCAGCGTCTCTGGAAGGAGATGGAGATGATGACGATGATGGAGATTATGATTATGCTCCTGCTGCTTGATCAGAGAAATCTACTTTTTCTCAAACCCTAGTTAGTTATTGGAAACCCTAAACTACTTATATTATAAACCTAACTAAATTCTGTAATATTGTCATAATAGCAGGCAGTAGTTCGCTTTTTCATATTAACTACTCTTTCTTGAGGTTTAGAAGCTTAATTATTATCAAGTGTTATCTTAGTTTATGTACTTTATCATTATAATATAATTTATCTTATGATTATAACTATATTTTATTACTGAAAGAATTAGCTAGGTAAGTCCAAAATCCATAATATTTTTAAAACTTCTAAATACATAACAATAGGAATTTGACTTGAAGTCAATCTGTAGTTGAAAAAGAATTAAATTTATATACAAAAAAGAAAAAGGATAATACTTGATATCATAAAATAATAGTTATATTATGCACGTTTACATATAATATTGCTATTTAACTAAAACATCTTCTGCTTTATGGTTGCTTCAATATAATGGCTGTGTTAGCCAACTTGATGACGCTATTAGTGTATTAAACAATTCAATCTCCCATGGCATCTCTATAATTGTTGGTATTAATTAAAGAGATACATTCAGTTTTTGTGAAAAATGTAAATTTGAACAGCACTATTCCAAAAAAGCATTTCGGGGTCGTTTGGTTCTGAGGTTCAATTTAGCAGATAGCTGATTGGAACAGCTCTATATTTTTATGATTATTAAACAAAATTAACCCTTATTTTTAAAGATTTCTTGTGGATTTCTCGCTAATTTCCTGCTAATTTCTTCTTCTATTTTGTTCCTTTTCTTCTTTAATTCGATTTTCATTTTTTTTTCTTTTTCAATTTCATTTGGTTTTGAAACTGAAAACACAAAATCCATTTGTGTGTTCGTCGTGGTGATCCGTACAATTTCAACAGATCTCCTCAAATTCCATGGCTATTATTCCGAACAGACAACGTTTGTCCTGTACTGTTCAACAATTCTAAATGCAAATTCTATAAACCTCGATTACCTCAAGCCAATTCAAGGTATGATCCATGTTTCCCTTTTGCTTCCCATGGCTGGCTCTTGATTCAAACTAGCCAAATATTTTTGTTGCATCCTTTAACTCGTAGAAAAATCATCCTTCCGAAAAAGATCATTTTGAAAAACAGTACAGAACCTATTGATTTCAATATTTGGCAGTCGTTCAGAGCTACCTTATCATCTAGTCCGACATGGACAGAAAACTTCTCTGTGTTAATCACTTATCGCCTGTAGATTGGCATTGTATGAATCATGTCGGTCACATCAGACATATGTAGATGCCAATGGTGATGTTGACTTTAGGGATATGATATTCTATAAAGATCAGTTTTATTTTTATGATATTGGAGGAAGGATTTGGATTTTGGAGGTTGAAAATAACAATTATAAAACTAGGATTGCATTTCAAGTGCCTTATGGTATATTGTTTGCGGTTTCCACATCCCATAGATGCCATCATCTAGTAGAAATAGAATTATCAGAATCCAAGTCATTGATGTTAGTATTGCGTAGGAGACGACATGGTGGAGGGTTCATAATTTATAGATTGAATTTTGATACTGGAGAGTGAGTGTGAGGAAGTTGAAAGATTGGAAAATAAAGCATTGTTTTTGGGTCAGAATACAAGTTTGTGTGTAGAGAGCAAGAATTAATCTTTTAGGACTGGTTTTATGCCCAATCGCATATACTTCATTGATCACATTAATCATAAGATGATTTTGAGTATCTATGATATGCAGAGAGGAAGAATTGAGAGTAGTCATGTAAATGATTATACTAGTTTTAGTCCAACAATGTGGATTGAATTACTTCCTTCCTAGTGAAAAAAAAGAAGATCTAATTAGGTATACTTAAAGTATGTTAATGACCTTGTTTAGTTTGTTTAATCTTGGTTTATGAATGTGTTTTAAAAGATTAGGTGAGTATCCAATATTTATTTACGTTTTTTTTTTAATATGAAGAGTTTTCCAATTTTTTTTTTGTTTTATTAATTTAATAGTTTGTATTGAGTCTCCAAATGTAATAGATCACAATTTCAATAATTTCCTTCTGGATATAAATTTTCCTAAACCACTTCCTCATAAATATGTATAAAAATATCACCTTTACATTTATTTTAATATAAAGTTTTAGCAATAATAAATTTATATCTTTATTTTATGAATGCTAATATAAATATGTAATTAATGCTAGATATCAACAAACAGAAAGATATCTTGGACCTTATAAAAAAAATAAAATTTTATTTACTGATTTTCAACGAGCGGTCAACCCAAAGAAATGGAAGAGACCTTTAATTGTTGGTATTCTTCTCTCAGAAGCTGTATCGAAAGAACTTTTGGAGTTTGAAAGGCAAGATGGAAAATATTAGGATTGCTTCAAATTTTATATTTTTTAACCATACGAAAATAAATTAAATTTTTATTTTCAAAATATTATAATTATAATTGATATTTGATATATTTTAATTTATTTAATATATTAATTTGAATTTATTAAATAATTTTATCGGTTATTTTACATATTAACCACAAATAACTATCTATAAATTTACCAAACACCTAGTTCCTTCAGCTATCCACAATAGCCATCAGCTATCTAAAACAGTTGAATCAAATAGGTCTCATTTTCAAATTCTAGCAATAGTAACTGTTATTTATTTTTTCAAATTTTAACTTTTTTTTATTATACCATCCTGTTTTTGTGTCACCAAGCCATGGACTTTTAAATTCTCGAGTTTTAACACAGCTGCATTTCCAAAGCTTGAATTCAAGAACTTAGTTAGGTAGAACAAGCAAAGTCTTAATTCCACATAATTATTGGATTATTGCCATTATTTTTTAATAGCAAAGTCTTAATTTTTATCCATAAACATTTTTAATCTGGAAAACTAAGCTAACATGGTATAACTACTCCTATACAATAAAATAGGAAGAATGCTACCCCTAAACCATTTGGCCGAATTACCTAAAAATATCAATCTAAATTTTATTAAATTTTAATAAAATTTATAAATAAATACGAAATTGTAAGATTAAAATTTTTATGATTAATCAATCTTTTTCCAAACTTCTTTGTATGTTCTTGAATTTGTTCCATTTTTTTTCCCTATATATGAATTGAATTCCATATTTAAATTAACATTTTAAATATAAAAAATTCATTTATAAATTAATTTAATTTAAAATTCATCTTTAAATAAACTCTATATAATCATAATACACTTACTTTTTTTTTTTTTTAAATAGCATAATACATTTACTTCAATGAAGCTCTAAAACAAATCAACTTAGAAATTTACAATTAAGAGACTATAATCTACAATGTGATCCAAATGATATTTGGGATATATATATATAACTTCTAATACTGTAAAAATGTGCCATATATGATATATATTCCTGAGCATGTAAATGCTATGGCATTGATTACTTTGTCATAGCATCCACTCAATTATTCTAGTACGCAATGTCGACACAAAATTTTCAAATATCTCACATTGATGATGCGTTGTTGAAATATCTCACATCGATGCGGTGTCAGTTGAAACCTTGAGACGAATTGATGACGTGTATGCCACGATGCCATCGGAAGCCCTAGAATATTGGACCCTCATCTCTTAAGCATTAGGTACTGCACACACTTGAACCTTCATTCCACACTCCTCAACGTGCTTCACTTGCTTCCAACTCCTCTTTCCTTTTATCAATATCTCATAATCATTCATTCATTCTTCCATAATTTCATTTCTTTTTTTCCCTTGTGTTTCTTCTATATTCATATTTCTTGAAGATGTTTTCACAATCCAATCTCATTATGACCTCCTTATTCAACAAGTATGCGAATGAAGAAGAAAAATATGCATCATTCCCATATGGCTATTGTCTTGCAGCTTCCATGGAGGATGACTGTGACGACGATGATGATGACGACGACCAAGATTGTGCTCCAGCTGCATATTTATTATTTTTTCCTTCCGATATATCATATTTGGTTAATACTATATAATGCTATTATTACTTTAGCTCATACTAATCTTATAATTAATTATAAATTCCCAGACATATAATTGTATAGTGTAGGAAATCAATTAGAGGATCGATTCTTCTTAATTGGAGGCTTGCGTAAAAATTAGTCAAACTTTCTATGGATCCTCTAAATAATCACTATATCATTGGGATGTGCCCACCTAAGCATGTGCTACATTGACCCCCGGGTGTAGTGTTAAATGCTCAAGGGTTCCACCACATCGTCATCTGGTTATGGTCTAGTATAAGTAACAGTTCCCATGCCATGGAACGGTATAGGTAAAGAAGCTTGTCCCACCACATCAACGCCCGAATGTAGTGCCAGACAGGAAAGGGCTACTGCATCATGGACGGATGCGGTTAAAGAAGCTAGTCCAGGGGAGTCACTTAAGGTTAGGGAGTTGAAACATTGGTACATTAACAGGGAATTCCATAGAGCTTGCAAAGAAGGAATGTAAATATATCTTGTTTGTAGGAAACTAAGTGGAAGGGTAATAAAGCTAAAGAAATTAGTAATTTAGGCTATAAGCTATGGTATTGTGGTTTTGAAACCAACAAGAACGAAGTGGGCATTATTATTGAACCTAAGCTTAAAAACAAGGTGTTGGAAGTGAAGAGATTGGGGGGAGGTAGAATTATCTCTATTAGACTTGTATTGGGAGATGATACTATTAATGTCATAAGTGCATATGCCCCTCAAGTAAGTCTAAATAGAGCTACCAAGGATAAGTTTTGAGAAGAGATGGATGAGATAATGTAAGGAATTCCTGATGATCAATAAATTTCATTGGAGGAGACTTAAACAGGCATGTTGGTAAAGACAGTAATGGCTATGACAGAGTTCATAGTGGATATGGGTTTGGGAACAGGAATTAGGAGGGAAAGAGCATTCTGGAATTTGTAGTGGTTTATGTCTAGTGCTAGCAAACATGTGTTTTGAAAAGAGAAGGTCATACTTGATCACTTTCAAGAGTGGGCAAATCCAAAGTCAGATAGACTTTATGCTTACTCGCAGTAGGGATAAGAGTAGGTGCAAGGATTGCATGGTCATTCCTTATGAAGCATTAACAACCTAATATCGAATTATGGTGTTAGATGTCAAGATCAAAAGTAAATGAGAGAAGGAAAAGAAAGCAGTGGAACCAAAGATACGATGGTGGAAACTGAGAGACCTAACTCAAAGAACCTTTAAGGAGGAATTGCTAAAGGAAGGTGTTTAGAACATAGAGGCTAGTGCAGAAGGCTTATGGTAGGAAATGGAAAGGTGCATTAAAGAAGTAACAAGTAAAGTACTTGGGGTCTCTAAAGGGTCAGGGCCCCGGCCGTAAGATGTGTGGTAGTGGAACGAGGAGGTTTAAAAGGCTACTAAGGCTAAGAGGGAGTGGTATAAAAAGTTACCAAATAAAGCAAACAACGAGGCCTTTGAGAAGTTCAAGAGGGCTAAGAAAAAAGTAAAGAAGGCAGTTAGTGAGGCTTGTGGGAGAGCATTAGAAGGATTGTATTAACAATTAGGTACTAAAGAGGGGGAGAATGTCATCTATAAGCTCGTAAAGCTGTGAGAGAGGAAAAGCAAAGACTTAAGTCAAGTTAAATGTATAAAGGATGAAATCAGTGAGTTTTGATAGGGGATAATAAGATAAAGGAGAGATGGAGGGCCTATTTTAAGCAACTATTTAACTCTAAACATGAACAAGATTTTCAAGATCTTTCTGCGTTAGATAGAAATCTCAGTTGGTATAGGCGTATAAGATATTGTGAAATAAAGGAAGCCTTGAAATATATGAAGGTTGGTAAGGTATGTGATCCAAATGGTATCCCTATAGAGGTTTGGAAGAGTCTTGGAAAGACAGTAGTTGTCTGGTTAACAAAATTTTTTAATGCTATATTGAAAGGACGTAAGATGCCACATGCATGAAGAAAGAGTACTCTGATACCAATATATAAGAATAAATGAGACATCCAAAGCTGTACAAATTATCGAGGTATTAAATTCATGAGTCATACAATCAAGCTATGGGAAAAAGTTATAGAACATAGACTGAGGAAGATTACGAGAGTGTCGGAGAACCAATTTGGTTTTATACTAGGGAGATCTACAATGAAAGCCATTTCTCTTCTAAGAAGACTAATGGAATTATACTAAGAGAATAAGAAAGATCTCCATATGGTGTTTATTAACTTAGAGAAGGCCTATGTTAGGGGTGTTCATCTTCATCGAACCGATAATAGAAAACAGATAGAAATTGAAAACTGATAAGGTGAAACCGTTAACCAAACCGATTACGTCTAAAATCGAATCGAACCGATATTATCAATTCGGTTCGGTTGCATGTAAAAACCAAAATTTACTACCTTTTTAATAGAACACTTTCAGCAAAAATTTCAAAATAAAGTAATTGATACCGAATAAAAACTAAATGTCACTAATTGCAATAATTAAACTTCATGAAAAGACCTTGAATCTAGTTGTAACACTCATTTCTTCTTTTTTGCAGCTCCTCCAGCTCTGAAAAATTGAAAAACTCCATAAGTATGTTACCAAACCACATCAAAAAATTTCTAAAAAAAAAAGGAAGACAATGTACATAATCAAAAAGCAAATTCCATTTCAACTCAGGTTAGCAGCAAATTACCTCATTTTACGAAGAACAGAAGACATCTCCTCTCTCTTCTTCTTGGCCCTCTTGTGAGTACCAAGCTTTCTTTTTGCAAACTTAAGAGCACGCTTATCTTTCCCAAACTTTAGAAGCTCAGTGATCCTCTTCTCTAATTTTAAAATATACAAATCAAGGGATATCATTTCTCCATTTTTCCCATCTTATACTATGAAATAAGAATTCCATATTGGATACTTATTATCCTGTTTTCAGAAACACCGCCGTCTCCAAAAAATAAAGAAGATTTGTTGACATCGTACTCATACTTCAAAATTTGAAAAAAATTCCATAAGTAGGCTATAATACTAACTTAAGTCGACCATACGATACAATTCAGATATACTGCAATTTCTTTAAAAAAAACTAAAAAATTATGAACCTTCAATGAAAATAGAACCTGATGAAAAGTTATCAAAGTTCATTTTCAACTTTTATAGTCATCCTCTTAAAAATCCTAAAATCTAAAATAGCAACATGTTTAAGGAAACAGAACAAAATGAATAAATCAGGAAATTGCAAGGGATTTAGCTTAATTGAACTTGAATAATCAACAACTGAGCTCAAGATGATAACAGAATCGAACAAATGAGCTAAAATCTACTCGTATTTATAGATACACACATTTCATAGAAATCGTCGTCGTCATTGGCTGAGAGGGTGGCGTAGATGGTGGTGGAGTGTGAATGAAAGCGAAGAGAAGATGGCTTTGGCAAAGGGGAAATGGAAGAAAATAGAGTGGCCGTGCGGTGGAGAAGCTTGTCGTCGGTGGATGGGAGGGTGGCGAACGGTGAGGGCGGTGTAGATGGTGCCTGAGGGTTAGGGCTACTGCTGAATCAAAATTGAAAAGGAAAAAGGGGAGAAATGAACGATGAAGACGAGAAAGAAGGGTGAAATAGGTTTAGGTATCTTTGGTCTAAAATAGCAACATTTTTTAAATGTTCGGTTCGGTTCGGTTCTGAAATGAACAAAACCGCTAATCGAATCGATAATTTCGATTTTTCCTCTCCATAACCGAAAAACGAACCGAGAACCATTAGTAACCGACATTTCGGTTCGGTTCAGTTTTTGGTTTCTCGATTTTTATGAACACCCTTACCTATGATAAAGTACCAAGAGAAGTACTATGATGGATTTTGAAGAGGAAAAGAGTCTATGTCAAGTATATTAACATTATCAGAGACATATACAAGGATGCATCCACTAGTGTGAAAACACTTGTGGGGACACAGTGGCTTTCCTCATTCCCTTGTTTAGCATCTTTAAAAATAAATTAAAGCCGCCAACACGAGCTAAGGCATGGGGGTAATATAATGTCCTGAATTACCTAAGCCCTAATTGGAAAGGTGCCATATTACAATACTGAAGAAAATGCCTAATGCACTGAAGCAAAGGAAATCTCACCCTATGTTTGAGATGTTCACATGTGAGAAAAGGAGAGTGTTCTCCCGTCCAAGATTTCAGAAAGGTAGTTTCTAGACCCGGAATGGTAATATCATAAGGATCAGGAAACTAGAATGGATGAAAAAAGGAGGAAAAGTTTGGCTCCAATATTTTATCCTCATATTAGATGGTTAGGCTTCATCACCATCTGATGGCTCATCCCTCAATTGGGGTATACGGTTTGAAGAAGAAGGCAATGAGGTTGCCCCTTGGCGACTTTGAGTGTTTAAAGAAATCTCAACCTCCTCTTCTGAATGGAGGTCACTGTCAAAGAATTGTCTAAAGGGATTTGGAGTTAGTGAGCTTTGACACGAAAAATGGGCACTATCCCCAACTCATCACTGCCTACTCTATAATTTGAAGAATTTGTGGTAGACATGATAAATTATAAAACAAGAAAAAAAATATGAAGTACTTGAATTAGGAGAAAAGGTCGTTAAAACTGTTTCGCTAAAAAGAAAGCAGAAAGATCACTCAAGGATTTCGAAAGCAAAACGAGAAAAGCAAATGGGAAGTGCCCCTTTTTATAGGAAAAAAGGAGCAGACGTTTCCAGCTGTAGTTATGACCCATAATTATGAGCTCGCACTTGACAACTCACCTATCAAGTAAAGGGTAGGGGAGTAATTAACTAAAGGCACAGAAACATCGCATAAGCAAAATATTCTGAAGCCTAGAACAAACATCGATCCCATCATAAATTTAAAATGAGGAAGGAGGTTGTCACTTAAACTAATTGATAATGACCTCTGACTTGATAGATCAAGACGTGGAATGACTGATGGTGCGTTGGAGGAGAGAAAATACGTTTTCTAAGAAGTGTGAAAGTGTTTGCTCCATTTTAACTTTCCAAGAACATCAAAAAATTAATTGAGGGACGTGGAACTTTAACTTCTTTCCCTGCTCTTGTGTTATAACTTATAAATAAAATAAAGTAAAATATTTTTTTTAAGTGTAAACAAATACTCCTTCTATAAATTATTATTATTATATAAAATAACAAATTGAGTTTATATATTTATTTATTTTTAGAATAAGCCCCTATCTTATTGTGCTAGGTATAATCCTGTTTGTACTAACTAGTCCACTAAGAGAAAAAGTGCTCCCAGTATGGTATTTCCTCAATTTACAATGATCGGACTCTCAACCTCTTACTTAATGCGCAAGAGTGTCGAACCACTCATGCCAAATATGATAATTAAATTTATTTATTCATTTATTCAGAAATTAAAAAATAATAATTTTGTTGCTACCCATCCTCGAACAACTTCACCTCTTGCCGTTATGCCGGGGCGGCACCTCGGAACAACTTCAGGGGTAGTTTTGTGCCTAAGTACAAGCTTATTTCCTTTTTCAGGTAAGTTTGGCTACTATTTATATTTTTATTCTTGAATTGTTAGTAAACAAGTTTTTTTTTTTTTTATTATCAAATTTAGTTATAGGTTGGGGTTGATTTAGAAAATTACATTTTATTTGATTAAACACTTTAACAATCAGTTTGGTATGATATCAACTTAATTTTAGTACGGTAAATGGTAGGACTATTCAAAAATTTTAGCTACTGATAACTAAAATATTGATCAATAAAATCCTCAAGTGAGACAATGAAAACATTGGACCTATCTCAAATTGTTAAATGAACTTAAAATCTCATTTCCTTTAATTTATTGAGTCAAAATTGAATGAATTTTTGTTGAGCTAAGCACCAAATAATTCGTAAATAGCTCTTTTTGTTTGTAACCTTTTTAATTTACTTTCATTAATTTGAATTTTGTTGTTTTATTGTTGTATTACTTATTATTTGTCGTATTGGGAGTAAAAAAAATTAATATTTTGTAAAATTATAATAACAAATAAGTTTGATAACAAATATATATTTGATATAATTTACACTTGTAAAGTGTAGATTTGGACATTTTAATTTCGGAATCTCCTCAATAACTTTCTAATTCCGCCACTAACAATAAATTATTTGTATTATAAATTAATATGATTTAATAGTATATATTATTATGTGTTTAATTAAAAATTTGTACTCAAATTGTTTAAACTATATCTATCTACATTTAATTGATTAAAGTCAACAAAATAATCAAAATCAACAAAAAAAAAAAATGGTTTGCAAAATTCGATTCACAACTTTGCGAAGCAAAAGTATCTTTACAACTAGTGCAAAAAAAATTGGTTTAAGTGAACGAAGAATCTCCAACACTCACATGTAGCTAATTCAAACTGCCCGTTCCAAATTTGAGGAGACTTAAATATATATATATATATATATATATAATGCAGACACATTATCTTCTAGGTTAACAAAAAAAAAAAAGACACATTATCTTCCATATATGCTTTGGCTGCCATTTGACACGAACCCACCAAACACACAACACAAGACTGGTCTGACGTGTCAGCTGATGTGTTGTTATGAAGGTAAGTAAAAACAAAAGTTGGACAACTCGTAGGAATTAGCATGAGGTCATCCACACTCTCTTACTCTTACTCCACACGTCACAGCGTGGTTGACTTGCGTCAACCCTTTATAAATAATCTCATCAACAACACTCCTCCAAAGCAAGCAACCACCACACCACACCAGTTACTACTACTACTTCTCTTTTCTTATTTTCCTTTCTTTTCCTTCTAAACAAACAATGTCTCTCATTTCCAAAGCCATTGCCTTATCTTCTATTAATAAACTTGTAGCTTATGATTATAGTCATCAAGATATGGGGTTTTGTTTTGCACCAGCTCCGTGCATTGATGGCGATGATGATGATGATGATGGGGATTATGATTATGCTCCTGCTGCATCCACGGAAGGTGATGACGATGATGACGATGACTGTGACTGTGCTCCTGCTGCTTAAATCAGCGTCAACTAAAGCAGGCGGCCTACCTCTAGTTATTTCTTTTTATAGACTTTTAAAATTTTACTCTTATATATTTTAGATTTCCTAATATATTTTGGCTTTAAGCCTATGAGATTATTGAGCCGTCATTAGTTTAAACCACCATAATTTTACTTGAATTAATCAATTTTTATCCATTAATTAGAATATTTAAGGTTTTGAAGTCGAAATTCTTCAAAGCTGCATTTTATTTTAGTATTGGTTTTTTTGTTCAGCGGAAATGTTGATGAGATTTGAATGAAGTGGGTGGGAATTATGATAATTACCAGTTTAAATTTTAGTTTTATTTTAGAAGTGGCCAGTGGATGTGACAAACTCGATTCTTCTAACACGTTAATAATGCAGCATTAACCATAATAGTGCCTTTGCACTTTTTATCTTTGACTGACAAATCAGACACTAAAGGCTCCTAAAGATATTGTCAACACTTAAAAGTAGGCATTCTCAAGTAGAGGTCACCAACGGCCATGCGTACGGCTGAACAGTTTCGAACCGTGAACCCGACTCACCTTGACCCAAACTATAACCATCTAGTTTAAAGTTCAAACAAATTATGAATTGAAAACCATTCGAAATCGTACCACTTATAACTGTGTCTACGAGCCAATCTGAGGTCCAATTAAATTATGAATTGAAAACTGGTGGTTCGTTGAATGTCTTTGAGCCACTTGAACTGCCTACTTTATTGCTGAACCATTGAAACCGCCTATGAATTGCATAAACTAAGACCATTTTATGAATCAACTTTTAACATATGGTTAATGAACCTTTCTTGAATAGTGTGACCATGATTCGATTAGAAATTTGTGATTGTGAACAATCGGTTCACAACTCCAAATTTGCCCAATCCAAACCGTGGACACCTCTCAAGGTCTTGGGTTCTTGGTTACCATAAATCGAGACATGTCTTTGTGAAAAATAGAATGAGCAATCAGGACTTGGCAAATTAAGGGTTCTTGGTTACCATAAATCGAGATATTTACAGCCTACTGTCTTTGTGAAAAATAGAATGAGCAATCAGGACTTGGCAAATTAATTATATATCTATATCTACATTAATACCATAAAACACAATTTTAATAAATATCGTTTAGTGGTTTGTAGTCATCTTATATGGTAGGACCTGGCAAATCTAATACCATTACATCTCTTTTTTTTTTCAAAAGCATCACATTTTCTTTTCAACTCACAGATATGTCTTAATGATGTCACACTTAATTAATTCATTAATTTGTCACCTGAAAACAAAAAAAAAAATTAATCTGGTTTCTTCGTATGAATATGGAAGCAATAAAATAAAATAAAAATGCTAAAAATAGAATAATTTGCTCGTAGCATTGCGTCATTCACTTTAATTCGCTATTAACAATAATGACTTTGTTTTAAGGAACGATACTAGAATTTGGTTTTTGTGAATTGTTAGATTGTAATTCGCTTTTAGACCCTAGACCACATGACATTGAGCTCAAACTGGTTCGTAGGCAAACAAAATACTTACTAAAGGAATAGCAGTGGAGCCAGTAGTGCTTAATAGTTATAGAATGATTATGGAAATTAATGCATAATACCATCATGATTGCGTTATGGATTAGGTTTAGAAGGGACATACCCACTTATTTTATGATTATGAAACTGAGTATTAGAGAATTCGAACTCATCGCAATATCACTTAAATATTTTTATGTCACAACTTTGCTATTGAATATTATTATGATATTATTGTGATGTAATTGATTTAATTTAAATTTTTAGTAACTACTTTAATTTTAAATATTAATTTATTTTGTTTTAGTAATTTATTTTAGCAGGTTTTTAGTGTTGATATTTAAGATTTTTTTTTTTTTTCACATCAATTAGCTGTGATACCCCCAATTTGTATTAAATGGTTATGGAATATTTACTAAAATTTCTACGGTTATAGAAAAGTTATATAATCATTTTATTTAAATGGTTATGGTTATGTAAATATTAAATTATATCATACTGATCTACTAAATACCATCTCAATAGTTTCTCATAATATTTTCTTTTTGAAAAGGGGAAAAAAAAAAAGAAAGCTCATCGTCATTTACATTTTTGTCTAGTGATCCTTGATCCAAAAATAATGCCAAGAATTTTCTTGATGAGGCCAAACAATTCAAAATGAAAAGAAAAATAGGAAAATGAGTATTTTAGAATAAATTTCTTTCATATGTTAGATGTTCTACGTTTATAATAAGGATTTAGTATTGGTATAGGACTTTGTGTATTGTCTTACTATCTTTTTTCCTTAATTGTTTTATGGTATCAGAGGTTAGTGTTTACAATTCCTTCTTCAGCTGTTAGCTGTTTTCTTCTCTGAACCCTAGTTCGACTATTCTCATCAAAGTCTCACCATGAGCATTTCGGAATCGACCGCCACTATAACACCCACACAACTGAACCCCAATGTTGTTGCTGCTGTTTCAGCGCCAACCTTCTCAGCGCCGAACTTCTCGCCCGACGTTGCTCATCAATTAACGGTGAAGCTGAACTCTTCAAACTATCTCTTACGGAAGACCCAATTCCTTAATATGGTTATGAGGTGCGGTCTAGAACAACATTTAGATTGGAATATGTCTATACCGACCAAATTTCTTGGTAATGGGAACGTGGATCAGGTTTTCCAAGTGTGGCAAAGACAGGATCAGATTGTTTTAGGATGGATCACCACTTCAGATTCTGAAAGTGTGCTTTCAAAATATTAGAATCACCATTGCAGCTTCTGCGTGGGACAAACTCGTTACAGTTTATTAATCTGGTTCGAAAGCTCAAGTCAGAGATTTACGTACTCAGCTTCATTGTTTGAATCGGAATAACTCAATTATCAAAGCTATACTGTACAAGCTAGAAGTATTGCAGACAGACTAGCCGCTCTTCAACATCTTGTTTTAGAGGAAGAGCTAAAGGAATTTGTGGTTGTTGGCTTAGGACCATCTTATGCCTTGTTTTCAAGGCTTCTCGAGGTACAAACTGACACTTATACCTTTGAGGATTTGTGTGGAATGTTGTTAACAGAAGAAAGGAAATTGTCTGTGGAAGAAGGGAGTATTGCAATACCTCCCTCAATCAAATTCACCCAATCCAATAATGCCCAATTTAGGATAGGGCGTGGAAGAAATCGTGGAGAAGGAATTCAAGGTCGTGGTAGAAACAACTCAACTTCCTTTTTTGCCGGACATAATAATTCAGGTAGAGAAGGCTACTCGCGTGAAAATAACTCGACAGTAGCAGCAAGTTATTTTCAGTCCGATGGTTCGGTTGTAACCTGCTATCACTAGAATGGTACTGGACATATGGCTAAGGTATGTCCGTCTCCAAAGGCTAATAATGGGAACCGTGTTTAAAGAAAACCAAGTTCAAATATGGCAAATGGCGACTCAGCTCAAAATTCTCAAGAATGGTTGGTTGACAGTGGTTCGACACATCATTTGACTGCAAATCTTAAAAACTTGGCAATTCATTTTGAATATTCTGGTCCAAAGGAAGTTACTTTAGGTAATGGCTCTAAACTGTCTATGTTGGGAGTCCTAATTGTTCACTTCAAAATTGTAAGTTTGTTCTTAATGATATCTTGTGTGTTCCTAATGCTAAGCAAAATCTATTGTCAGTATATTCTTTTTCTAACACCAATAACGTTTTATTGGAATTCTTTCCTGATTTTTTTCTGATAAAGGATTTGAACACGCGAGCAGTTCTATACAAAGGCCAGAGTAGTGGCGGTTTGTACACTCTACTTAGCGTTAAAGTTTGATCCTTATTTCCCAAGTCGTGCTCTGCATCTTTGTCCACCTGGCATGCTAGATTGGATCACACCAACATTCCAATGATTCGAAAAGCTATTCCGTCAGCAGATATCTCTTTTTTGTCAAATAAATTAGATACCTTATGTTCATCTTGTTTAGCTTCAAAAAGTCATAAACTTCTTTTTCATGATTCTCAGTTTTTAGCTTCTGGACCGTTAGATTTAATTTGTTCTGATGTGTGAGGACCTTCCCCAATTGTTTCTTATGACGGGCTTTGTTATTATGTTATATTTATTGACCATTACTTCAAATATTCTTGGATTTATTTTATGCATCAAAAGTATGAGGTGTTTGCTATTTTTAAAAAATTTTGTGTGCTTGTTTAGAAAATTTTTAATCAATCAATTAAAATGTTTCAATCTTATGGGGTTAGTGAATTTCAAGTTATGAGTTCTTATTTTCGTGAACATGGAATTTCTCACAAAGTATCGTGTCCTCATACACCTAAACAAAATAGTGTTGCTAAACGAAAACATCGTCACATAGCTGAAATAGGAAGCGCTTTGTTAGTTCATACGTGTGTTCCTCATAAATTTTTGTCTAATGTTTTTGAAACTGTGGTTTATTCCATTAATCATTTACCATTGTCTTCTTCTCAAAAATAAATCGTGGTTTGAGGTTTTGTTTTGTCAACATCCTGATTATAGTATTCTTCAAATCTTTGGATGTTTGTGTTTCCCATGGCTTAGACCGTATTCTAAATATAAATTGTATCCTAGACTGTCCTTGTGTATTCTTAGGGTATGATGTTGGAACTAAGGGTTTTAAATGCTATGATGTTGGAACTAATAAATTTTTTGATTCTCGACATGTCATATTTGATAAGCAAGTATTTTCATTCAAGTTAAATGATGTCTCTTCCAGTGCTACACCATCGACAAATAAGAATTCAACCTTGTTGACGTTGCCAATTTCGTATTTAAGTTTGACAATGTCTGGTTCTACTTCGCTGATTTTACAACTGGCTACATGTGATTCTATGGATTTGCCCACTATGACCATATCTGATCGATCTACTATTAATGATTGTGTGACAGAACTTGATAATTTGCCAACAACTTATTCACCATCGACGGAAGTTACTTCCAATCTGCTAGGACCTGAACTTGAACAACCTATCGACGATTCAGCCTTAACTATTCCATTAGAAACAGCACCACCGCTACAATACCAGCAGCTTCATCTCATCAACATTCAATGGCGACAAGGTCACAGACTTGTTCATTAAAGCCCAAGCAGTCGTTTTGCTTGACATTTATTGTCTTTGAAATAGATCCAACTTCCTTTACTGCTGCAGTAAATCATACACATTGGCGAGAGGCAATAAAGGCAAATATCAAGCCTTAATGTGTAATAAGACCTGGGAATTAGTTCCTCCCAATAAGAATCAAAATGTGGTGGGTGCAGGTGGCTATTTAAAATAAAACTAAAGTCCGATGGTAATGTAGATCACTATAAAGCTCAACTTATAGCGAAGGGATATAACCAGCGCCTGGCATTGATTTTGATGATACATTCAGTCCTGTAGTCAAGCCTGCAATAATCCGTTTATTGCATTCTATTGTCGTTACACAGAAATGGGATATCAAACAACTGGATATTTCAAACGCCTTTCTACACGGTGATTTGGAAGAAGTTATGTTTATGACTCAAGCATAAGGTTTTGTTGATTCAACGAAACAAAATTATGTTTGTCATCTCAAGCGATCTCTTTATGGGCTGAAGCAAGCCCCACACATGTGGAATAAGAAACTCACGGTTGTCTTGTGAAAAGAAGGCTTTCTTGGTTGTAAATGACAACATACATGCATCACCACAATTTGAAAGTGAAGATTCTGTTACTGCTCTACAAAAGGAAAAGAAAGAATATAATAATATTGTAGGCTAAAATCGTGGGTCAAAGCCTAGTTTTATGCCATTATTTTCTCCTCAAAATCGTGGGTCAAAGCCCAGTTTTATGCCATTATTTTCTCCTCAAATTTGTCATC
>CATIWJ010217113.1:0-10112 GCA_949640765.1 Croton laevigatus | reverse complement strand
GCGATGACTTCAACTTTCTGAGATTTTGTATAGTAGCGCGCGCGATGGTTACAGCACATGTTTAGGTTGCGCGCGCGATGCTTGATACAGAAATTGTATACTTGTTTTTGCTTTCTAGTTTGATTCAAATCTCTTAGGCTTATGTTATGAGCATAATTGTTCTGCATTTTAAACACTTATTGAAACATTAGTAGATCACAATTCAAGTTAGTTTTGTCAAATGATCAAAACAAGGGATTTTGGAACATTAAGCACAACAGATAAGATGATCCAACTCAAGAAAATATTTAACTTGAGACATTATAATGTTTTAGAGGATAGAAAAATTCATAGCATTGTTGATGGATTCCAAAATTGGAATGATTGTGTTTGGTAACTTTTTCAAGTAGGTTTTTACCATTTCTTGACAAGTTAAAATACTAAAAATTATTTTTTAAATTTTTGGATGAATAATTTTTAAGATAATTTTTAACTGTTTGAGTATTATCTCTGTTTTAGTCTCTCTTTATGTTTTGAAAAATAATAAAAAAGGATTGAAATTTAAAAATTTGTAAAGTAGATTACTAAAATATCCTTATGTATTATAAATTTAATATAATTGTGAATTTTTAGATAAAGGATAAAATTATAAAAAGTAAATTAATTTGGTGAAATGTGACGCTCTTTGATTGGCGGTAATACTTTTTCTAAGTCTGAAGTAGTAGTATTTTATAAAGATGAGCCTCTTTATCTTTTTCTTTTAATTTTAATGTTTTTGTGAACAATTGCTATAAAATTTAAAAAAAAAGTTTATAATTAGTTTACAGTCATAGTAATAAATAAACAATATAAATTTAAACTATATTTCACACTACGTATTCAACCTAAAATACTATATTCTAATTAAACATTACAGTAAATTCCTGAAGTAGAAATATTACAAATTAACATATCTCTAATTTATAAACAGTATATAACAAATTTATTACTAGTTTATAATTTTATTATACCATAAGGGCAATTTATAATATAGTTAAAATTCGTTTATAACGTGTTTCCTACTTTATATATATATATATATATATATATATAACTTTAATTACTCTCTCTGTCCCAAAATAAGTATCCTAACTTTTATTTTCACAAGTACTCCCTCCGTCCCATAATAAGTATCCCAACTTTCATTTATTTTTATCTCATAATAAGTGTCCTATTTCTAGATTTTAATAAAATTAGGTGTTGATTTTTCTTTTATACCCTTGAAATATTAATATATAATGAACTTAAAAGTTGGATAAATATTTAAGTGAAGCATATATTAGTTATTCAATAAATAAATTTTATATTTCCAATATAATAATTACTATTTCTTAATACTTATAAAAGTGGAAGTTAGGATCTCTCCATGTGTTCCAATTTTTGAGACTTAATTAGAATTTTGGCTCCAAATAGCTATTGTGAGTTTTCTTCATTGTTGGATAAAGTAAAGGATCCAAAGATGCTCATATATTCAAACTCCAAATTTGAAACTCTACCTACATTGTCTCCAATTCAGAATTTCTGCACATGAAATTCAATATGAACATTATGTGGCTATAATGAACCTTCCCTTGATTCATTTGTGTGTGTATTGGACAATATGGCCAACACTTTAGTTAATTGGCTTGATTTTGGTGCAAATGAAATTTTCTTTCTAAGTTGGTTTCATATTCTTCACTTTCACAAATATAGAAGAAAATGTGAATGGCCCCCATAATTTTAGAATGCTTAAAACAAAAACTCAGAATTTTGATTCATGATCTAGCACATAGTTCGGGTATGCAAAATGGTCTGCCGACTGGTTTGCTTGGTTTGATTTGGTGCAGGCTGAGTTGTGCTCTTGTGCTCCTAGATCAGGTGCTCTACAGTGTTCTTCAGCAGCCAATTTTTACTTCAACTTGACTGGGCAGTTTTTCTTCCTTGATTGGGTGGTTTACAGGTTCGGTTACTATCCCATTTTCAACTTTGATCCTTTGGTTGATTTGTTTGGTTTGCTTGATCAATTTTTGGTTCAAACAAAGTTTGGTTCTTCAATACTTGAGTTGCTTTGATTTTTTTTTTTTTAACATAGATATCCCTAAATCTATCCTACTCTGAGGAGAGGAGGAGGTAGAAGTCGAACCCAGATTGTGCCGGGAGAAGCTCAACGCCTTAACCAACTGGGCTGAAGCTTGCTTCTTGCTTTGATTTTATTTTCTCCAACATTTTCAATCTTCTTGACATTTTCAATTTTCGACTTTTGGTGTTCCTACTCCTAAGCTCTTTAGGGTTTCACCATTTTTTATTTTTTGACATCTTGATTCATTTTCCAATTTAATCTTCTTAATTTTTTAATTAAGCTTTCAACACATAACAAAATATATTAGTTCAAACTTAATGTTTGTCTCAAATATCAGAACCGAGAATTATGATTAGGTGTAAACCCAACATTCATATATAATTAACTAAATATTTTGGAGTAATTTTTTTATACAAAAAACTATTAGCTTAATCAATAAAATCTAAGTGAATTTTATTTGATTTACAAAAAAAATGTCAACGATTTATTTAATTTGAGTAAATCTCATAAACAATTTAGTAATACTTTCTAAGATTAACAACATAGGTAGTTACTGTTCAGGGCAATGAATCAGTTGTTTATGATTCATGAATCCTTTGAGTTGTGGTCACACGATTTGTTAACCATCGATTAGGAGTGGTTTTATAGTTTGACCACAGTTCAATTTAAAGCCGGTTCTGGCATTTCAGCCTCTTATCTCATAGACGGTTCTAGCAATATATCTTTTTTGTAAAAATATTTTTAAAAAGTTTTTACACTACTTTTAGATGGAAAAAAAGGTTATTTTTTGGACTTGTAGAAAAATTTTTACAAATTAATTCCTAAATTAATACATTTGTTGGACATCGGTAAAATAAAGAATACTTAATTTTATATTTTTAATCATGTAGGTTTAAATAAGCTGGATTGGTATGAAATATATATATTTAAATTATTTTTGACAAGAAAAATTTGAATTTTCTTTAAATTGTTTGAAATAGGAATCACTAAAATAAATTAATTAAAAAATAATTGAAAAAATATCGGTTTTGGTGATAATTTTCTTTTATAAATAAGAAAATTATTTCGCTTACCTATTCTCATTGAGTTAAAGAATCAAAACTGATATAGTTCTGTTTGTCTTTTGGTCATTCTTAGACTAAGAATTTCCAAAAGTTGCATTTTTAAAAGATTGATTCGTGACTTAGAGGTGGCCATTGGCGGATTCAATCCGTCCAAACCATCGGGATATGAACCACCAAAAAAGGACCTAAACTGCCCAAAGTCCGAATCGCCAATTGGCCCATAATTGTGTCCCTCTAGGTTCAATTCAAGTTCATTATTTTCTTTTTTTGAATTGTAACCCTTTTTTGCCCGAAATCGTGAAAAAATCATCGGTTAACAGTCCAAAAATTGCCAATGAATTTCTGGTTAACTAGCCCACCTATGATGTATAGTCTTCGGTCTGGTCACGGTTCAAGCTATCTACAAATCGGGAACTGCCAGGCCTTGAAAAGAAACCCAACTTGCCCTGACCCTGGCCACCACTACTGTGACTTAAGAAAGGAAAACATGAGGTATCAAATAAGTCTCTTGCCCCAGTTGTGGCTACCATTATCTACAATCCAGTTCGGTTCACGTTTGAAATTTTTTTGAACTGGTACCATTTTTTGCCTAAATCCGTGAACTAAATGCCGTTAACTGCCTAAACCACCAAGAACCTTGAACTGCTGACCAAACTGTGAATCGCCAGTTAATTGGCCCGGCCAAAAACCACCATGCTTCTGTTTGGTTAAGGTTCCTCCCTGCGCAAATCGTGAATGCACATCTATGCCCACCACTACATGACTTAAGAAATGAAAACACGAGATATCAAATTGGTAGCTTGCAAATGTTAGGATGCCATTCGTAAATTAGTACAAACATCATATGTGAATCTATATATTAAGCCATTAAAAAATTGTTTGAACTTTCCATCAGCCTATGGGACATGGTTTCAATTATGGTTTATGATTGTTTAGTTCTAATACGGTCGATCCACAGTTCAAGACAGTAGCCCAACGGTATGAACCAGCCCGACCACCTGTAGTTTTTTCTTTCTTTTATCATAGGCCACCTCTAGTTATCTTGTAATAGAAACTCTCTAAACAATTCTTCCTTTTATTCTTACTAGTTTTTCTTAGTGCACATTGCACGTATTAACTCATTATATATTCTCGTAATTGACGTTGTAGTTAATTTGATTAATTATATATTAACAGTAATGAAAATTTATATAAAAATAATAAATTCTTTTACCATTACTAACCTAACTGAAAAGATTAACAAACTTCAAGGACTGAGATATAACTTTAATTTAATATTCATCTTCTTCATCTTGTTCCTTTAAAGAAACCTTAGTAGGGGTGTGCAAACGTCAAGTTTGGGTCAACCCGAACCAAACCCGAATAATCCGAACCAATTTTCCTCTATTTTTTTTCATATGAACCAACCCTAAATATTATTTGGGCCCCGACCCGAACAACTCGACAATGTCGGACCCAAGTAACTCGATTAAGAAAGAATGAGATGAAAATTAAGAAAGTGGGAATCTCATTAACCAAACTATACAAATTATACAACAAAAAGAGATTAATTAATAATCTTATCCTAATTAATTAACATCTAATCTCATCGTTCTCTCTCTCAATTAAAACTTCTAAGACTCAATTAATTAATCTGAACAAGCAGCATTTGTGAGTAATTTCATTTCAACTACCAATTCCACCATTACTACTGCTGCGATTTCTTTTTCTTCAATTTTTTCTTTTTCTTCTTCGCAAAACTAGGGAGTGAAACTTCATATTTGTACTTCTAATCTTTCAAATACAGAAATAGATCTTCGTTCGTCTCCTTCAATCAAGGAACTGAACTGAAACTAAGAAAGATGATTTATGGATTTGAGAAGCTCGTCGAGAGAAAATGGAATCAAATGACTGAATGAATAAGCATACAAAATAGAAATCACTTCACTCATAAAAAAATAAAAATGGCAGAAGCATAAAACTTACCCCGAAGGAAGAAGATAAACGAAATATGAGATTTTGTATGAAGAAAAACCATGATTTTGTATGAGATCGTTGAGCGACGAAGTCGTAGCACGGGTGGACATCGGAGGCGACGATGGAAGCAGCAGAGGAGAGAGGGTAGAGATAGCAGTGGGAGACAAGAGAGGTGGTGGTGGTGGCGGTGGAAGAGAAGAGAGGTGGTGGCGGTGGCAGAGAAGAGATGGCGGAAGAGCTGGCAGGATGAAGGAGAGAAGATTAGGGTTATGGAGAAAAAAAAATAGAATATATATATATATATATATATATATATATATATATATAACAAATCGGTTTTGGTCGGATCAGTTATTATTCGGGTTAAACTGAATAACCCGAAACCCGAATTTTTATTAAATCATCAATCCGGACTGAACCGATTAACCCGACTAAATTAAACAGTCACGTTGGTTCGGCTTTGTTCGGTCGGGTTAATCGGGCTGTTCGGTTTTTGCATACCCCTAAACCCTAGCCTTAAATAGTCATCACGATCGCCGTTGTCCCTTTGTTTTGAACATGTTCTTATTCTCTGGCAGAAGCTTCACTGCAACTTCATGATTTCCATAAAAAACATGACAAAACGACATGAAATCTCTTTAGCAACACGATTCTGGACAGAATCATGTCAAAAATTTGCTGTCTTTAAATTTTTAGATAGCTGCATTACAAAAAGTGGTTCAAAATTTTTGCCATTTTTGATGATTTGAGGGTACCAGACCAATGGTCGGTGCAAGGGCTGTTGACCTGTACCCTTTGTTTGCCGATTGGCTGCATTTGGTGGAGTCGGCCACATTAGGGTTTAAGTCTTCCTCAATTTTTTGACCAACTACTTCAGTTTCTAGATTTTCTCTTTTTTTGAAAAAAAATTAAAATTCAATAAATATTAAAAAAGAAAAAAATGTTACTTAATTATTGATTTTTGGGGCCATCTACTAAAGAAAAACTTTAAAAAGTATTATTTACTCTTATTTTCCAAATTTATTTGAGAATTTTGGCCTCATCTGTTTTTATATTCTCCAATTTTCCAAAAATATAATTTAAGATCTTATATTCTTATTATTGACGTTATATATTATTATTATTATTATTATTATTTTCATTTTAGAAACTTATTATTCAATTTTATAAATTTTTATTCATATTTTTAATTAAAATATAAAATTAATATTTACTCCTAATTAAGAAACATTATCAATACTAATAGTATTATAGTAGTTATTATTTATTTATTTTGATTATCCATCCGGTGTGCCAGGGTATAACTGCTTTTTAAAGTCATTCAGTAGCCACAAACTAATCGGGATTGAAGTATGACATGAACCATTAAGGTTGGCGCCTTATGCCCTTAGGGTACTGCATTCTCAAGAATCGAACTTACGACCTCTTGGTTAAACTGGAACAGTTCTATCAACTGATTCAACCCCTTAGGTTGTATTAGAATTGTTATTTACAAATCAACGTATAGCCTAATGACAAGTGCATTTATAACCCAGGTATCAAGGTTCAAACCCGCCAGCTCCATATTTCAAAAAATAATTGTTATTAATTAGGGGTGTGCAAAACCCAAACCGACCCGACCGAACCGACATGTTCGGTTTGGTTTAATCGGGTGATCGGTTTGGTTCAATTTTGTGTTTTAAGAAAAATCAGATTTTTAGTTCGGGTTAATTCGGGTTGAACCGAAAAAATCAACAATTTTCTTTGATTTTTTGGTAAAAATTTCGGGACCCGACCAAACCGAACAGATGAGTTCGGTTTAATCATGTTGATCGGTTCGGTTCGAATTTTAATATAAAAAATTTCAGTTTTCGGGTTGGTCGGGTTGGGTTTGAGTTGAACCGAACTCGACCGATGCACATCCCTATTATTAATTAATTAATATTAATTATTTATGCATAAGTCCATTGATGAAGAGCTCCATAAACATATAAAAAGATATATAACTCTATATATAGATAACTCCATACATAAATATCAAAACAACTTCATAACAAAATAAGAAATCCTCTTAGGGTTGAGCATGAGGTGGGTTCGAGGCAGGTTTCCTAAAACCCATCCCTGCCCCTGCTGCAAGTTGGGTTTTTGGATCACGGATTGGGTTAGCATTTAGCGGATTTATCCCGATTTTTATTTGAAAAAATAAATTTTTTAAGGAGAAAAAAAAAGAAGAATTTAAGTATTCTTTATGCATTTAAATTGTAAAATATGATCAATTAATTACATAATCTATCAAATAAATTAAATAATTCAATTCATAAATATAATACTTACTACTTCTATATTGAACCTCATTTGATTAATTAAAATATAATGTAACTTTCACAAATATAATGCAAAATAACTCAAATTTATATATCAATTATTCATGAATTTCAATAAAAGATATATTTTTATAGTATTATTTATAAGCCAACATATTCATTATCATTTAGAATTTTTAAATTATTAGTAAAATTATAATATTATCCTTGAGCGGGGCGGGTTTAGGTGGATATACTAAAACTCATCCCTGCCCCAAACCCGCAGCGGGTTTTATTATTGAAACCCATTCTTGTCCCGTTCCTCAACATATCGGGTAAAATGTGCCCCGAGCGGGTTGGGTTTCAACAGGTCCCCGCCTAATAGGGTTAAATGCTCAACCCTAAATCCTTCATAAATAAATGACAAGATAACTTTATAATAACATAAGAAATCTACTACTAATTGTTGAGTACAAGCAGACTCAAAATGCTAAAAAAAAAATTAAATTTGTTGCCTCCATTTCCTGAAAAGTATAAGATATTACTCAAAATTAAAATGTTCACAAATAACAAATTCTATCGCATTAATAACAAAATCAATTACCAATGAATGCTTCTTCCTTAGATGATATCAATTCTAATATCAATAGTAATAGATTGAAATTCTATATTATAAAAAAGAATAAAAATACAAAAGTCAATAAATTATAAAAATAAATAATGAGATAACATTTGAAATAAAATATATTTTCTATATAATAATGAGATACCTTTTTCTAGTTCTTCAAAACATTTGAATCTTGGACAACATACTGATATGAAATGCTGGAACCCTTCACTCTCAACAAAATTAAAAGGCAACTCATCAACTATGATCATAAATGTCAATGCTTTTTCTTATAGCATCTTGGTCAAATATCCATGTACCAAGTGTACTCCCTTCTCCTTATTTGCTAGGTTTGAAAGTGAGTTGTGTTTGCTTAGCATCAACACTAGAATTCAATCATTTACAAACTTGCAAATGATATAAAAATGAACTAGTACTATTAGAGCTTTCATAGAGATATATTTTACCACAATGGTGCATTGGCCTTCCACGTTTCCATCGGAAGTATTATATTTTGTAAAATGATCCCTTACATTTGACCTTGGCTTCACTACCTTTCTTTTTTTTTTTCCTAGCATTAGCAGCTGCAGATGATTCTCCACATTTTCAACGGCATCCATAACCAAAAAAGGACTTTACCCTAATATTAAAAAAAGAAGGAATATTAAACTAAAATTATAATTACATGATTTAAATTTTCATAATATATTTAAATATACATGTACTAATTTCATTTGTCCAATTGACTAGTAAAACAGATTCAGAATGGTATAAAACATTGACATCAACTTTCCAAGCCAAATTAGACCATAAGCATGACAGAGCATAATGAAGGAAACTAGCAAAAATTTGACAATTAATCAAAATACAAATCGCTTATTATAAAAAACTAGGACTAAAATTTTAATAGCATGATTGACCAAATCGTGCAAAGGGGATTGTTTGATTTTGGCTAACATTATACCGATAAGTTGTAGTTCCAAGCAAGAAAGGAACAAGTGCAGCTATCGTTGCAACAACATTGATTCTAAATAAAAAAAACCCAATCAAAGTTTTCTTGGATATAGACAACAACTAATTGTGCTGAATTAATGCCAGCTAAAGAAATACAATAATACCAATTGGAAAAAAAAGCTCTTTGCTGTACTTTCCTATGGATGTTTTCACATTTAGAAGTCAGTGCAGCTGATACAGTTAAAAAGCCCAGCCCCTGTTTCAATTTACAATCAGTACTTCAAAATTCAAACATTGGCAATCCACAAACAAGCCTAAAACTAATTACTCGTAATTTGCTAGTTAAGAATTGTTATCACTAAAATAGAATTGGGAAGTGAAGCTCATTTAAAAGCAGAAATTAGGAATTTTATATTTACTGAAATCGACAAACAAAACTCCAAAAATTATAAGAGATGGGGAGATTAACCAGAAGGTATATAAGAGAAGCAAAATTGATAGTGCAGAAGCGGCCAAGGAAAGAATCTGCCACAATCGGCCCCCTACTAGCGGCAGAAGAGTGAAAGCACCTGGCATATCCCGGTTGCAAGAACGAAAACTATAGTAAGAAGGATCCACATCCAGGTTTGAATTCTTCTCTTACCCTGAGCGGTGGAAGCACAGATTTTGACTTTTTCTGCTTAACGAATTGAGAAGGTTTTTAAGTTCTATTGTAGAATGCTATGCATTAGGTTTGCCAGATAAAGGTTATGGAGATGTTGTGTGTGCACTTGTTGTTCTAGCAGAAGCATCAAACATTAATGTTTCTGTTCTGCAATTAACGTCGACGCCCAATAGGCTCTCTCACCCCAAGTGGTGGAGGCACGGATTTTGACTTTTTCTGCTTAACGAATTGAGAAGGCTTTTAAGTTTTAATGCAGAATGATGTGCATTAGGTTTGCCAGATAAAGGTTATAGAGATGTTATGTGTGCACTTGTTGTGAATATCCAGCTTCTAGAGGCCAACCATTGTCAAAAAGCTTTGGTAATAAAGTCACCAAAGTCTGCACCAACTTTGCCCATTAACTCAATGGGTTTGGCAGAAGAAAGATGCCATTCACACACCATTTCTGGCACTATAAATAGATAGTGTTTTCAGAGATTAAAACACACAGAAATTAGAGAGAAAACAA
>CATIWJ010217065.1:0-13898 GCA_949640765.1 Croton laevigatus | reverse complement strand
ATTATTCTTCAAGAATATTCAATTGCTTTTCTTAGATTTAGGGTGGATTCTCTAATTCTTGGATTGCATCACGAATTCAGATCTACTTATCAACTACGTTGTGGCGTTCTTCTGACTTCGTTCCTCAAATCCTTTGATCATTAGCGTTCTTGCTTTGTTAAGCAACGGTTGTTATAGGGGGTGGATTTTTCTTCGTTATTGGATTCGTATCACTACATACATAGTAACAGTATCTTCCAATAAAGAGCCAACAAAACTTACTAAGAACAACACTAAAATCCCAATTTTCAGGTCTTCTTCCATTTTCTCCAAAATTTTATTATTTTGTTTGACTTGCTACAATTTTTTTAAGGATCACTAATAGAAGGAGAAGGAAATGATTCTTCACAATCAAAATATAATTGGAAATCATCACTACTATCTCTATCATTCTTCATCTCTAGTGATTTTTCTTTCTTTTTAAAGAAAGAAATATTTTTAACTTTGTTCATTTTCTTGATTTTCTGAAAGAAATATTCCTTAGTCTCTTTAGAAGTAGGCATAAAATTCAATTTTCGCACCGCCGGTACCCCAATTTTGATATTCTTGATTTTCTTCACCTTCTTCAGAAATTTCAAAAATAATGTCTTCGGTTCAGGCGTATTCAGTGGTTGCCCAATCTTGATTTTCTTGATAGAGGAAATGCGAGAAATGGAAGATCTTAACGACATACTTTGATTACGAACATCCGAAAATGGACTTGAATTTTGAACATTTGAGATCTGTTTGGGCGTCCCAAGTTGTATTTCCCAATTGAAAGGAACTGTAATTGGGGTTCGATTACAAGAAAGTTGTCTCCCATGGCACACAAGAATTTCTTGATATTATTTTGTGGTAAAATGCTGGATCAAGTTGGTATAAACTAGATAGTATAATTCTTTCTTCTCTTCGGGATCGAATTAGCTTGATGCCCATTTTTGTTTTTTGATTGATCTAATACAAATTGTATTGTATCTTTGCAAGTTTATATGCTAAAATGAAGAAATTTTATATGGTAAGTAAATTAAATTATATCAACCTAGACAAGGTGCAAGAATTTGATTACGCCTAATATAATCATATATTTTTTACCTCAATTGTCCTATAAACTTCCTAATAAATTGCAATCTACAAATAGAAATATTGATTGCCTTCCAGAAAAAAAAAATTAGAAATAATGATCCTATTGGGATTTTTTTTTTTTTCAAAAGTAATACATAATGTTTTTTTTTTTTTGAAATACTAAATTCTATAATTATATTATTTTGGTGATAATTTTTTATCAATATGAAGTTCATGGATTTTTACATTGTAGTATCAAAACTTCAATTTATTACATTAAAATACTCAAATTGCAATGTCAGTTTCATATTTGTAGCCTTATAAGGAAAGAGGGAATGTTGCAAAAATGATATGGTACCAATTTGGTAAAATACATAACTGTCATGTAAATCGAGTCACACATTTTAGATTCCCACTAAAGCCACCATCCTCACAGTTGTGGCTGCCCCCCCTAAAAATGTTACCTTTTTTTTTTTTTCCTGTGAATTGTAATAAGTAATCATAAATTTATTTTAAACTCAAAGAAACTAGTGTAAACGAATAATAAACTGATTATAGATGGCATTTTTTCGTAAATATTTTATATTTAGACTTTTTTCTGTAGTTTTTTTCCCTTGGGGTCTAGAAGCTCAACCATAAGGCGAGGTCAAGGTCGACTAGGCGGCCTTTCCCCTGAACTAGGTAGAGGCGACCTTAACCTAAGTCCAGGCGAAGGCAACCCCGCTCAGACTGAGTATAGAGCGACCACACCCTTTGAGATGTCTCAAACATAGAGGAGGCTTACAATTATAGTGTCAAAGAAGGTTTTCTGCTACAATTTAGCAAAACAAATAAACACAAACGCAAAGTATGTTTGGCCCGATACAAAAATATCAGTCACACAATGTTGCCAATACATAAAAAAAGACTAATAAGCCTGATTTTAATTCAGGGAGAGGAATTCAAATTTCAAGTGTAAACCAAGCCTAATTCGGTTGCACTTGAGGGGAGTATTAGAAATCCACATCAAATAAAAATGTCATACAACCAAGACTTATAAGGGTGCGCGCTAACCAAATTAATTGATTAGTACTAGCCTTTTAACATCATTAAGTCAAGCCCAAATAGGTTTAGCTTAATCAATGGGTTCTAGCCTATGCCCATTCTGCAAAACCTCTATTCTCATTATAGATGCCTATTAAACAATCAACATGCTAGAATTCAAACCCTAGATCTTCCCATTCTGTTAGATTTACTTGTTTAAGGGACTTAGTGTCTCATTACGACTAAGTTTACTAGTTGTGTGAAAGACAAATAATCTTTTAAAGTAAAGGCAATACTACATTATTATTATTTTTTGGAAAATAAAAGGCATACTACAATTGTATACAAAGGAAGTATTAAGTGCTTAATCCATATATTTATACTGCAAAACTTAATACAAGAAATCAATACGTATCGATTTGACCTAATTAGTATGTGTAATATATAAAACAATTAAAATAAAAAAGGTAAATATTATCATCAAACTTGCCTTGTAGCACATATAAGAAATGAAGAAAAGTTCCAAGGACTAAATGGAGTAGATAACGACTCTAATCTTGCCGATTGTCTTGAATGACTATTAGAGAAAGACAATGACATTGATGAAGAAGAAGAGCACGAATTACGTGCAGAAGCCATAAATTCTTCGTCAGAGCTACAGAATTCGAATCCATCAAACTTATCAGAGCAAATAATGGCATTATTATTAGTAGTAATAGTACTTTTGGAATGTTTAGATTCTCTAAATTTCTTGATTTTCTTGATATATTTCCAAAACTTGAGTCTAGATTTGAGTGACACATTATTGGCATCATCAATAACAATATTTGGCTTGGGAAGACCTAAGCTAAGCACTGCAGGTGGGGGACTAATGGGAGGAAGACTTTCTTCTTTCGACGAATCAAGAATGGGAGTTCCCGGCTGCAGTTCCCATTTAAACGGAACCCCTTCCTTGCTCCGGTAGTACAGAAAACGCGACGAGCAACCTACCGAAGAATTTCTTGAAATAACTTTGTTCAAAAACAACTCATTTCCTTGAAGAATTGAAACTCCTCTTTTCTTTGCGAAACTCTCACTTGTATGCTCAAAATCCATACTTAAATTACTTAACTTTTGATGTCTAAGATGTATATGAGAATTCTTTGGTTGGATAGTGTATGAAATTATGATCAATGAAAGTAGCAAATTTGTATATATAGAGAAATAAATGGAGAGGGAATACATTTTCCCGGTTAATTAGGGTGATGATGGAGTATAAGGGCACATGAATTCAGTTTCTTTGATGATTAGCAAGCTAGTTTCTCTTTTTAGTTGACATTATTATATATTAATAAACGTTTTTTATCTAACCTTTGACATTTTAGCATTTGGAGTTACTTGTTATGTGAGTGATTAGAGCTCTTTTTGTTCGAGGCAAGCAAATTATGAGTTGCTAAGGTTTATAGTTATGTTGCATGTGCAAATTACTAAATCCTTAAGACATGGTTAACTTTTCTTCTTATTTAACATTCCATTAATTATTCTTCATTTTTAGGAACTCCTCTAATTTCTGTTTATGATTTATTAACCGAAGATATTGGATCATAACAAATCAACTTGCTAAACTAGCCTAATAAATTTGATTAAAATTTAAAAAAGGGTAATGAATTATTATTATTATTATCATTATTATTATTATTATTGTTATAAAATTCATTTAAAAAAGTTGTTATGGCTTAGGAATGGTGAGTACCATCCACACCCAATCAAACCCAGTAAATACAATCTAATACAAAGCTCACAACTAAAGTAAGGAGTTAGTTCATATTATTATTTAGAAAAAAATTAGAATAGAAACCCACACGATGTGCAATAGATGGTTTTTATTGTTTCAAGTGAAATATAAATTTCATTAATTAATAGATAAAAAAAATTAAATCTCTTCAAAAAAAATGATAAAAAAAATTAAAACATATTATATTCTGATATGAAAATAAAAAATAAATAATAAATAATTGAATTTTTCGCTTGAGTGTGATATTCAAATTTTGGTAAAAACAATTAATATTCAGGTTAAATATTGGTCTTTCAAAATTTGGAACAAGTACCCAAACCGATAAATCGATTCCAATTCCGATCCGGTTCTCATTTTTTCAGTTCTAGTTCCACTTCAATTCTTGATTCTTCAGTTACTAGTTGAATAGTTCCAATTCTAGGTTTGGTTTTAGTGGAATCGTAGAATTTTAACACAAATAAATATTGTAATTCTAATTGTTATTTATTTTTAAAAAAATTGTGTTCAACTTGCGTTAAAAGTAATATCGTCTACAAATGAAAAATAATAATAATAAATTTAAACTCCAATATGATCCAAATAATAACATTTAAAATGAAATCTAAAATGTGAAATATGTTTTATTTTTATATCTTAACAACATAATTACGTAGTTTTACTTTACAACTATATTTATTTACTTTAGCAGAATCAAATATATTTATAAATAAATATTTAAAAATATATAATTATTTTTATATATGATTAGGTTTATGATTCTGGTTCCAGTTCGGTTCTTATCAAAACTAAAATCAGAACTGCATTTTATGATTTTTTTGGTTCTATTCCTAAAAAAATGATTATTTGCCATTTCGATTTTAGTTCGATACAACTTTTGATTTTGTTTTGGTCTCGGAAACCATACACACCCCTATAATAGCCATAATTGAATATCTAAGAGTTTTATACAAAAGAGATTTGTAACCCATGGAAGATAAAAAGCTATTTTATTGTGAAGTTTTGAAGGGTTAGTGTTAGTCAAAAAAAAAAAAAGTTTGTAAGAGAAAAGATGATGCCCGTCCGTAACTTAAGTTTGATTCATTGAATGTTTATCCATAATAGGGTTAGTAGCTTAAGTTTGAGGCTTTCCTTCTTCTTTCTTCAACTTAGCAAGTGGTGGACATTATTAAATTATATGTCAAAAACAAAAACAACAACAAAAATGCTAAACTCACCGTCCCCTAAACAACCAAATCATTGGAGTGTTTTAGCACGTCTGTACTATGCTAAAGCAACGCAAATAGTCGGTGCAAGTCATTTATTATGAGAGTTTGAAGAAAGAAACAAGTGTGTACATAAAAAGTGTGTATGTATGTTTACCGATAAATTGTAATGGCTAAATATGCAATTTAACACTTTAATTTTCAGAGAATTTTCAAATGAAACTCTAAATTTTGTGAATGACTATAAAGTTGTTAAAAGCCAAACAACTGAACATGTTATCCTCGCGTGTAACTCAGACGCACCTACGTGATAAATTGCCAATTTTAGACAATGTATCTCAAAACCAATTTAGATTAACAGAGAATCAACACGTCTTAACTCAAACCAAACTAAATTGAACCATAATACCCTCAATGTTACGTATTTATATTTTAAATTTATTTTAGTTTAAGAAAAAGTACTTATAGTTATTGTTGGATGTTTTTGTCAATTATTCTCACTATGTCAAACATAATTGAAATAAATTGTTGATAGTCAAAACTAAAAACCATATAAAAAGAAAAAAACACAATGTCATGCCTCATAAATTACAACTAAATAATCGCAAAGCATCATATTGTTATTCATTAGCATTCTTTTTTCGCCTAAGTACATGGGAGGGGGAATTTTGAGAAAAGGGAGAGGGAATGGAAGTCGAACTCAAGACCTTAGTCCTGATAGAGCAGCATGCTAACCAATTGAGCTAAGCCTATGCTTTCATTGGCATTTCATTAATTCCTTGTGTTTGTATTTTTTTTAACCTCGGACACATTTTTAGCTGAACAAGCGTGCACATACCTAACAAGTGTCTGAGACAAGTCTATCCAACACATGTCGGATACAAGACGCGGCCTTATCTAGACCGTCCGTTCATCATAGATTAACCTCAGACAAAAAAAGAAAACAGTCACATAGATGTAGATAATTGCATTTAAAATTTGAATGAATATCGAACCTCAAGCTTACATATCTCAGTAGAGTCAGTGGAGGGAGAATATTTTACACAGCTATGACTAAATGCCAATTCTACTACCGAAATGGTACATTGTACGGAGAAAATTTTACATATATCAGCATAACTGGAGATAATAATTACATTAGGAAAGATTGCTTACCGTACAGTTATAAATTTTTCCAGTTCAAGGCTAAACTGAACTTACCATACTAATAATAAGCTCTCAGCAAAAATATCAACAAACTGAATCAACAGTTTTATACCTCAGCTGGTGATTCCCTGCCAAAATTTAAAATAATATAATAATTTAGTTCCCACATCCCAGCTTCAACTCAACACATGTAATTTTATAATATAAAGTGCGAGAATGAATACCTTGGCCTCTCAGACTTGGCAAGATGTTTCGACATAATGGATGCCTGACAAACAAATGCACCGTTTTTTTACTATTTATCATGAAACCGAGAAATAAAGAAAAGTTAAAGAAATTTAAGGACTAAAATCAAACGTCCAATTGTAGAGTGGAACGGAAAGTTTTAGCACCTGCTCCTGTATTATGCTCCTTGCCTCAACAAGTTGTGCTTCAAGTTCAAGCTCTCTCTCGGTTGCCTCAGATGTAACTTCTGCTCCTTTCTGCGCATCTTGTAGTTGAACCATACGTTCCTGTATGAAATTTAAAATGCATAAACTGTCAGACTTATTGCCACTTGGATCCTTTTGAACAAGGACACAATTACAATACCTTTATGGAAGCCATTTTAGTTCGAAGACTTTCCTCAATTTGATCTCTCGCCATGTGGAAAGGCAGATCAAAAACATCCTGTGAATTGTAAAATATTTCAGTACGCATATGTAACAAACAATTGAGAGTGGCAATACGACTACGAGTTGTCATACCGTCCTTCCACCCAAGGGAGATTGTGAAGGGTCAGTTTCTTGTCTTCCGTTGACAGGCATAGTTTGTTTGGCCGAAGGATTTGGACCGTTACAGAAATCCCGCATATCAACCTGTAACCAGGCTTGAAAACTGAGATCATAACATATTGCCCCAAGAACACAGGTAAAACCTACTTAACCTATATAAAATCTTAAAAATGAGGAAAAGGGAAAGGTTGGGTACCAAAAGGTCCCACAGGATACATAAGCAGCAGTAGAATTCTTATAAACGATTGTGATTTGCATACAAGAAATAATACTATTTTTATAGATGATTGTGATTTGCAAATTAACATCTATAAATTATTCCTTAAGATAAATGTTAGCAAAATCAATAGAACTAGGACAACCATTCTCTGTATCCCCATTTGCTTTCTTATAAGGAACAAGAAGAAGAAGAAAACCTAGGCAAAGGGAAATTTACTTAGCAGTGTGCATCTTTTATACAATCTTAACAGATACTTAGCTTAAGACTGTCAATATGAACTTTAGGGCATCGAAATAAGAACAATTAGGACAAAAACAGGGTGATCTTGGATGGAACATCGTACGATAATAGGTTTTAATTTAACAAAAAAACCTTAGAATCAAAATCCTGAATTCATAGAAGAAACACAATACAGTAGGAGTCAAGATAATCCTAATCGTACAATAAAACTATTCCTAATTGGTATATTTTACTAAACATGACTCCAGAATTAAGGAAGAAAATTGAAAACTAAAAAGAAATCTTCCTAAATAATCAGACACTATGTAAGAGTTCTAAAGAAATAAGGGAAACTGAAAAACTACTTAAACGGCCTAGATGCTCCTGCATTATTACCCTCAGGTTGAAAAGAACTCAGCTATAACGAGTTAACTGATTATTTAGAACTCATCATATGCATTGTGTGGAGAAATCTTTCAATAATCATTTCAAAACCTTTTCCAAGCAAATTCTCATGTCTTTCCAAATTCTCTTCTTTTTAACATTAGGCACAATAAACATGACTTATGAATATTCAATGCTCCCATCAACGTAGAAGTTCTTGTTATTTTATTGATTGTGAAGGATGACTAGCTTTAATTGAAATATATGTAAATTCCTCTTGGCAAGGTTGTAATGCTAAATTTCTATTATCCTCTTCTTTTTATGAATCAAAGGTTATTACTAAACTATTCCACAAAAACTTCAACTCTTCCATGTTGAGTTGCTTTCAAGTTGTCAAATTCAACTCCTCTATCCCTTCTATTGCCGATATATTCTCCAACCAAGTATCAACAATAACATCTCACCTAATTTCATTTGATTCTTCTTTTTCATGCTTTGTAAAACTAAGAACATGCTAATCCAAAGGGATTCTCCGCGGACATGAAACAAATCAACTTTTTCGATCTTTGAAATCAATTTCATGAACTTCATCCTTAAACTCACCATAGAAATTATGAAACAACTCTTCCACTCCACCCCACAGTGCTTGGTTAATAGTTCCAGCTTCATGAAAAGAGTTATCGTCATTGTGTATGAAACAAAGGAGAAGTTTAGGGCAATGTTATCTCAACAATGACGATTAAGTTAGAAAGATTGTAGGAGAGCAATAATAGATTTCAAACAGAACACCATAGAAGAATTAAAATTCTGTCATAACAAAATAAACTAAACTTGATACATAATAATCTTGCCGCCCTATTTATATTATTAAGGACAAATCCAAACACCAAACTAAAAAGCAATCCCAATTGGTATAATTTACTAGAGAGGAATCCTAGATAGAGAGATAGAAAGAAATTGAAAACTAAATGATAACTTCCTAAACAATATTGACACTTTATAGAAATACCCAAACAACAAGGAAAACTTTTAAACTTCCCAATCAACTAGGATGCTCTTGCATCTCTCCTTGAATTAAAAAGAACTCGGTTCACAAGTTAAGTTTACATATATCAGCCATAAGAATAGGACCAACTTGAGTAAACTTCTCCTTGAAGTACCACATGCTCAGGGCTTTCTCAATAGCAAATGACAACACAAGCCATTCAAATAATCAACATTTTAATGCACAAGGAACATCAGTTCAACATAAAAACTTCTAATTATTTGCAAAAGCCAGCACAGGCTGCATCAAATGATTTGTTTGATTAGTTAAAGTTGCTCTCTTGTTATTCTTTCACCTTTTTTTTAAGTTCTTTTACCAATTTGATGATATCAATATTCATAAGCAAACTATTATATGAAAAACAATCATCATCACAATTCCAACAACTTGCATTATTGTTCTTTTATTTCAGAGGTAATAAGAACTTGTTGATAATTTCCCCTTTGATTGGTAACACATATTATAATTTGGTTCATTGAAGTCAATTACATCAACTCCATTCTTAGTTTCGCCACAAAAGGTATGTTTCAACTCTTCCACTCCACCTTGGCCGCTTGTTTGCAAGTCCAGCTTTGTGAAAAGGGTTTACGTCATCATATAGCAACTCAGCTATCCTCCAAAGTCCAATCCACCCCTTGCCATTTCATTCACGATTCGAGTTTCACAGAGAAAGCTAGTATGGAAATTTTCTAGAGTTCTTGTTCTTCTAATCATCTCTTGTTTATTTCACCTATTTTTATTTGGCACTACGTGTTGTTTTTATTCTGTTTCTTGATCATATACGCTTATTCCTTTTTTTTTTTTTTCCCCACAATTTTTTTATAATTTTAACTACCAGCTTAATAGAACTCCACGTCTTATAAACCAAAGTTACAACTTTTCCATGCCTCAAAATATGGATGAGTTGAGTGCCCTAGTGCCAAAGGCATCGCCTAGAGAAAGTTTCCCACCTTTGCCATTTTCAGGCTCTACGGCCAGTGCCTAGACCAAGGTGCACTCAATAACACCTTTAATAAAATAAGGATGAGAAGAAAACTAAAAAATAAAACAAAACTGTCTAAACAATTAAAGATACTCTATAGGAATCCTAAGACAACAACAAAAACTTAATAAATTTTCCAATCTAGGATGCTCCTACATCAGTGTACCAACCACTCCTCCCATTTGCCTCTTATCATTTCCTTCACAATTCCAGTTTCATGAAAGACTTACATCCACAACTTCATCTTCAACCTCAAGAACTTCAAAAATCTTAGATTGTTTGTGGTCGGGTTATGGAATCGTCATTTGGGCTTCCACAGGTTCCTAATGTAGTAAAGGCTTTTATAGCATGGGTCGATTCCTCAATCATTCTCACATCTTAGCCAACTCCTTTCTTTGGGGTTGATTGCCTTTACCCTGAATTATGCTTCTACTAGACATGGTTTAGTACAAAAAAAGTTCTATAGGATCTTTTGTACTAGGATACCCCCTTTTGATCCAATGGAAAAGTTTAGGGCAACAAAACAACAACAATTAAGGCAAGATTCGGGTGATCATGGTTGGAACATTAGAGAATGATAGGTTTTAACACGGAAAATTTTAAAAAAAAAAAACTGTAGCATCAAAGTTCTGAATTAATAGGAAAAACATAATACAAAAACTGTGTCCTATTTATGGGAATTAAGATAAATCCTAATCTTATACTGAAACTATTCCTAATTAGTATTAGTATATTGTACTAAACAAGAATCCTAATTAAAGAAGAAAACGGGAAACTTAAAAGAAATCTTCCTAAATAATTAAAGACACCATGAATCCTAATGAAATACAGAAAAATGAAAAACTAAATACTCTGCATCATTCATTTAGTCCAGAAACCCAACAATAACTTAATAATTCACTTGGTCCATATTCTAATTAGGACAACTTAGACACCAATTGAGAAGCTGCTGAAAAGGATAAGTACAACCAACAATAGCATTTTAAAGATAGAAACAAACCTGCATTGATCGTAGCAATTGCCTTAAATCTGCATTCTCTTGCATCAGTTCTTGATTCTTATTCTCATAAGTATCCACCTGCCAACAGCATGTCACAATCATAACTCACAAATGGTTATAAATTCCTAAACTGATATCATACATACTATTTTCTTAAAGAAGTCATTGTCTGTCTTCTTCCCATTCCATGTCCCACGCTGCCTGCCTTCTTTCTGCAATCATTTGAATTCATTTTGGGAGCAATATTAATTATTAAATACACCAAAACCAGAAGAATGAAATGTGCTTGTCCAATTGGTACCTGAAGCAAATTCATTATCTCCATGCCGGATCTTGATTCCTTCTTCTTCTCCATCAACACTTGATTCAGCCTCTCCTGCAAATAAAAATATAAAATTCCAATCAGAATACCTCATTCACTCCACATAATTCCTCCCAACAAGAAATCCTTGGAAGAAAGAAAGCAAGCCTATTTATTGTCTTGTTCAATAAGAGTGTGTACATATACAACCTACCTGCAGCTTTACATACTCCTTTTCCTTTTTCTTCATTTCATGTATTTGTTGAGTCCTCACTTGCTTTAGGCACATTAACGTATCAAAGAAAACTAATTAGGTCTATACAAAAATGCACCAACGGAAGTTGCAATAAATTGCATTCACTAACCTGATTACCAATCACCATCCTTTGGAATTCATCTCTTTCCTGCTGAAGCTTTTCAATTTGTGACTTAAAAGCTGCTGTAGCTTTAGCTTCCTGCATGTGAGTTTCAACAAGCTGATCAAGTTTATATCTAAAATAAACTTCAATTCCTAAAAGTCTAAAACTACATGTCTCTCACCGTTCGTGTAATTGTTGCTATTTCCCTATCTTTGCCTTGCAACATCATCTCAAGCCTCTCAACTTTTGCCTCCAACCGCGATATATCAGACAGTAATCTGAGAGTTGGAAAGTGAGTATCAAATAAATCAATCACTGAATTTATCCAAGATAAGAACCAACTCGAAGTTGTGAGAAAGATGTGCAGTAAGGACTAAAGATTGCAATAAATAACCAACCACAGAACATAATCAATCAAAACTATATGCCCAACCAAAAAATTAAATGATATGTCAAAGCTGAGTATCATCAAAACTTTGATCAGCTAATCAATTAGAAACGAAATTAGTTATTAGTTAAATCCAAAACAAAGAAAGTTGCTAATGACATATTCATACACATTAAATTCAATAAATATTAAATTTAGTTAAAAACACACCTCTGCCTCTGCTCATTAGCAGACTCCCTAAATTCTACGTCGCGCTGTCTCTGATGAAGCAAAGAGTATATGCAATTGCAGGTCCTCGCAATGGAAACCTAACAAGCAAACCAATATATCCAAAATTACAAAGCAGTAATATCAAGAAAATAAAAATTAAAATGGCAAGATCAAGCAAAACGCACCGGATCATTGGCAAACAAATCAAGAGAGGCTGGAAAACCAAAGGTAACAAGCGTTTGATTCAAGTACTTTGCACAATGTTCAAGGTTATTCGCATCAGCAAATGTATAGTCTCTGAACCACAAAATCAAATAAAACCCTAAATCTCAAATTAAAAACAAAAACTGCACAAAAACATAAGCACATTCCGAACTAGAAATCCAAAAAAAAAAAAAATTGCAGAGATCAAATGCGCAGATACAATGCACTTATAAGAAGTCCATAAAAATAAAAAGATACTGACTCGGTTAAGAAGGCAGAGGCAGTGGAAGTCTGCAGAAGAGAGAATTGAAGAGTAAGTACATAGAATTAACCGAAAAAAAAGGAAATGAAAGAGACAGAGAGAAGAAGAAGAAGAGATCGTACATTGAGATCTAAGTCTGCATCAGTCGCCGGCATTGTGTAGGATTGAAAGAGTGAAAGAGAGAGGTTTGTGGATTAGTGTTTCGATTATCTGGAAGAGAGTGTTTGTTTTCTTCTATTTCTCGTGCTGCTGTGAGATATATTTTGAAAACTGATATTGGTTTTTGGCACGAAGATCTGAAAATGTACTTTTATTTTGAAGTTCAATTTTGATTTTTGATGGTTAAGTATGATTTTCATCACATGTTACCGTTTAATGCCCAATTAATCAACATTTGACGTCTCATCTTTATTGGGTAAATTTAATCGAAGGTATCTGAATTTTGGGGATTCTTACACAAACGTACCTAAATTTTTTTTTTTCGTATAAAAATACCTGAACTTTGAAAGAATTTGCAAAGAATTGTATTTAGCCGGTTTCCCAGTTCCAACCGGTTACATTGCTGACGTGTCTTTTATCAATTTTACAATTACGCACCTATTTATCTCATCTCTCTCCTTTTTAATCCAAATTGGACTAATTTAAAATTTTTCTAACTTGTCAGGGACTATTTTATAAATATCATAAACCCACCTTATTCTTCTTCCATCGGCCCTGCATCTCTCAAAATCAAACTAATTCTCTTTCCTCCTGTCGTTTGTTCCAACGCCGCCTCCGGCCACCATCTGCAGCCACGCACCACCCTTCAACAACTAGATCTCAATCGAATCCAAAGCTACCTACCCCATCACCAGCCATCATCAAAGTGAGGTGAAAATGCAGTTTTAAAGGTCTGATACCTTTTGAAATCCAAAACTTCCAATGATGTTTTTGTCCGTTTCCAGTGGTCTTCTTTCTCCGATTTGCCTATAGGTATTTCCATCTCCTTTCCCTCTTCGGTTTGGTTTAAATCTTGTTGAGGTTTGTTGCCATTTTTTGTGGGCCAATTTCATCTTATTCTCTTTCCATCGGCTTGCACCCGCTAAATCAAACTAATCCACCATTCTCCGCAGCCGCTGAATCAAACTGATGGGCCATGCTCCGCCGCCGAATAGGAGAGATCTGATCGAGTCTGGAGTTCTTGATGGCCGAATTTAGGGAATTTCAGAGTTCTTTCTCACAATCGGAATAAACGAAGAAGGAAGAGGTCCTTCACAATTGGAATAGAGGAGGCCGAAAAACATCAGGAAGAAGAGCTCCGATTTGACAATCCTTCACGACTGGAAA
>CATIWJ010217050.1:0-13639 GCA_949640765.1 Croton laevigatus | reverse complement strand
AAAAAACAGCCCGAGTGGCCTTGCTAGGGCCCGGGCAAAACCTCTCCCGCAAAAGCCCCGCATCGGCAACACTTTTCCCGCACTATCTTTTGTATGGGGACTTAATCTGATGTATGAGGGGGTGTGGAGGTGCTGGATCCGAGGAATCAAGTCTTCGGAAAAATAGCCCGAGTGGCCTTGCTAGGGCCCGGGCAAAACCTCTCCCGCAAAAGTCCCGCAACGCCAACACTTTTCCCGCACTATCTTCTGTATGGGGACTTAATATGATGTATGATGGGGTGAAAAAGGCATTGGATCTGAGGAATCAAGTCTCCGGAAAAAACAGCCCGAGTGGCCTTGCTAGGGCCCAGGCAAAACCTCTCCCGCAAAAGTCCCGCGACGCCAACACTTTTCCCACACTATCTTCTGTATGGGGACTTAATATGATGTATGATGGGGTGCGGAGGCATTGGATCTGAGGAATCAGGTAACGTAAAATCTCCTGAAAATCATTAATTTCTCCACTGGCCCCAAGAAGAGAGTGCTTTCCTTTATGCTTCATTCGCTCAACACATTTATATCACAAGGTAGATCCATAAGAAGCTATAAAAGTCAGAAGACAACAGAAATTTTTGTCAGCTACACCGTTCAAATAAGTGTGAAAGAGATTAGCAACAATAGTTGAATCACAAAAAGTATATAACCAACTAGCACTATCATGGATTATGAGAAATGGAAGGGATAAGCTAAACAAAAAGCAAGTATAAAAAACAGCAATATTCAAATAAAGTTTAAAGTAAAGACTTGCTCCATGCAAAAGAATGATGCAACGGACATGAGCAACATACTCAAAGTTGAAATCAAGAGCAAGATGGATGAATAAAGGAAAAGATTAAACACATCTTGTACATGTATCTAGAGCACAAATTAGCTTCAGCATGATAACTACAAACAAACCCAGCATCTTCACCAATGATCACTACAGTGATAAGCTATTATAATTTCCACATATAGCTCTATTTTTAATATGTTAAAATTATGTGCAACTCCACTTATACGATAAGGATCCTAGCAACATTAGTTTAAGATCCCTAGCTACATTATCGTGTAGTACACATGATATAATTTTTAGACCTTAGGAAATGAAAGACAATAGAACTGGGTACAAAAGTACAAAACTGACATAATAACTTTTCATTATGATTCTAGCACTCGCTAAGTTTTAGATATTGCCCATTTCTAGATGGGAATGGGATACTAAAAGAATTGCCAAAATCAAGCAAGAAATTTGATTCATAGGAACATCCATTCAAGCAGGCAATTTACATGCTTAAATATGACAAGGGTTAATCATCCCCACAGAAACATAAAATATAATTATCCAAAAAATCAAAATTGAATTGCTATCAGTACTAACCAACTAAAACCACAAGGAAAAATGTGCCGTGTAACCCAGTGTTTTGAGTAAACTATAACAGAGCTTATCCATTGTATACAACTTAGCTCATGTGACGGAAATCAAACAGGAAAAATTAGTATAGAAAATCATGAGAATTAAAATGCAAAACACACTTTTTTACCCACAAATCAGCAACTACAGAAGGTAAAGAAACTACATCCGTATACTTCAAAGCTACAACAGATGTACCCATTACATATGAAGTTAAAAATAAATATTGCTGGGATGAGCATTTTCGGTTCGGTTAATGCAAAACCAACCAAAAACTGATTCTCAGAAATTGGAACCGAAAACCGAACCAAAATAGGGAAAAACCGAACATCAACCGAACCAATTTTTTCTGTCCGGGTTTCTATAATTTCAAGACCGCAACCGAATTGAACCATTTTGTTAACCGACTTTTCAGTTGGGTTCAATTCGATTTGCGGTTCATGGTCTTTTGCCCACCCCAACCTCGGTGCTTACCTTTTTGTTCTTGCTTTGGTCTATCCGCCTAAAAGTAAACAGCAGCAGCAGAGGTGTCAAACTGAGAGCTTACGAGCTTATTTCTGGCACAAAACAAGCTGAATCAGTATTTTTTCCATAGCACCCAAACACAACTGAAAGAGAACAGAATTTTGCTAAATAAATATCATTCAGAACCATAAATTAACAAGGATTGAAGGTACACTGTGACTAAACAAAACCAAAACAAGGATACTGAACCAAAAAGACGATAATCACATATCACTAAAACAAATTAATGCTAATGAACTCATTAATTATATACAGAATTAGTTTTATTATAAAGATTAAGAAGCAAAGCATTAGCAAATATGTATCACGTTTTTTACCGAATTCAATCCTTCTTAATGCATAAAATTAACAAGGATTGAAGACACGAGGTATAAAATTAACTCTGTTGATTTGTTTGAAATAAAAAAGAAAAAACTTACCTTAACAGAGAGATGGAGATGGTTGCAGCTTCAAAATCGGCGGCAATAGAACCACACAGTGACCATGGAGATGGTTACAGCTTGAAATAATCAATAATTTTTCAAACTACTAGCATACAATATAAACACCAACTAGTTTAAACTTGGTAGAAACAGAACAGTTGATCAGCTAGCAAAATAGGATACAAGGACAAAGAATAGTTGATGGTGTGCATTACTATATTTAAAGTAACAATAAAATAAGAAAAAAAAATCAAGTCTACTTCTAATTACGAATAAAGACTAATATATATTATGAACAGAAAATGAAATTACTAATGTAATAAGTTTGTTCTCTGGGTTCTATGTTTATTTGACTTCCCTTAAACCATTTCTTCCAAGACAATATTTGTCTAGTGTAACAGTAATTACTCAAGTCCTGTACTGCAATAGATGTAAAAAATTAGAATTACCCTTTCATTTTCAACATAAAGAACAAAATGAAATTAGAAGCAAAACAGGAGATCAATTAAATGGTTATGGCTTTGATACTAGTAAGCAATAGTTATGAAAAAAACCATCTGAGAGATGTCAATAGAAAGAAATTTCAGTCACTAAACACCTCTCTTTTCATCATAGAGTAAGATTAAATAACACAAACAAGACACATCTTAGATAAATTCCAGTCACAAATTCCAGGGATAAAATGATAATATAATTTCAGTCACAACAAAAAAGGAATCAGCCTGTGTTTCGGTGACAAGAATACAATTTCAGTCAATCTTAAGACATGATGCAGCATTCATACATTAGTAAGTAAAATTACAAAATCATAGACTAAAATAGATGGCAATAGTTGCAAGTCAAGAATTCTAACCTATTTAGCATCAATGGTAAATGTGAAACATTTTCATATTTAGAACAAATTATAAGACTGTATTAGCAGAGTATTTTCCACTTTGTTTTTCTTCTTATGAACTATGTAAGTTTCCCAAAATATCACTTTGTGGGAGAAAGGCTTGACTAAGCATATCACTTAGTAGCCGCATGGTCAAAAATTTCAAGAATAAGTCCACTCGTATCAAGTGGCATCAGAGCAGTTCGTTCCTAAGGAGTGGGCATGATCATGTCAACCTCCGAGCAATGCAACGACCTCTCTAAAGCTCAAGGCAAGAAGGGCAGCAAAATGGGCCAACATCGTGAGCCATCAGGGGACCTAGTCGCAAGCATGGACGCTTGCCTGGCCAAAGTGGAGCTGGCCGTGGGTGATCTCAAAGACAGCGCCGAAGAGACCGACACTCGTCTAAATGAGCTAGACAATGGATTGTCAAGCTGGATGGACGAGGTGGAGTCTACAGTCGAGGACTCTGGGGGGAATTCCAAGGGGCTGTCAATGAGACAATCAACAGGTTCTCGCAGCGGGATGCTGACATTGAGGCCATGCATGAGGAAATCAAGCAGCTCAAGCGCGAACTCTCTGCAAGCCATAGGTGCAGGCATAGTCACATCACGGCCCACAAGGTCGAAGTGACCAAGCCGGAGGAGTTTAAAGGGACGCGGTCGGCAAAGGACATGGACAACTTCCTTTGGGGAATAGAGCAGTACTTTAGGGCCATGAGCATTGTGGATGATACCTTTAAGGTAAGTATCGCTTCAATATACCTTAGCGATATTGCTCTATTGTGGTGGAGACGTAGGTCCCTCGAGCAGGTAGGTGGAGCCCCTATCACCACTTGGGAGGAGTTTCAAAGGGAGTTCAGGGCCCAATTCTATCCGGGGTATGTAGTAGATGAGGCTCAGGGCAAATTGAGGCGACTCACGCAACGCAGTGAGGTCCGCTAATATGTGAAAGAGATCTGGGAGCTCATGCTCCAAATTTCAGATCTTACCAAGAGGGAGGCTCTCTTTGCTTTTCTGGATGGGTTGAAGCCTTGGGCAAAGCAAGAGCTTCAGCATCGGGGTGTTCAATCCCTCATTTAGGCCATGACTGTGGCCGAAGCCTTGGTGGAATTCAAGAAACAAGATCGAGGAGTTTCTACCAAGGGCAAAAGGAAAAGTGGGGAAAACAAACACAAGGGCAAACTGGGGAAAGATCAAGCCAAAGAAGACAAGGCGAGTCATCCAAGTCTAAGGGCAAGGACAAGGATAAAAAGGAGCGAGGGCCACTAACGTGCTTCTTATGTGATGGCCCGTATTTGATGAGAGATTGCCCAAGAAAGGCTAAGCTTTCAGCAAAAGCCATGGGCGAGGACGAGCCGGAGCGTGACAAGCCAAAGCTTGGTGCCATCGTGCTTAGTGCCGTCAAGACTAAACACTTCTCTAAGCAAAAGGGCTTGTTGTACGTGGATGCAACATTGGCAGACACCAAAGTCAATGCGCTCGCGGACACCGGTGCCTCGGACTTATTTATCTTAAAAGGGGCAGCCAAGAAGCTAGGCATTTCCCCAACCCAGGTCAGCGGATGGATCAAGGAAGTCAATTGCAAAAAGATCCCAACCCTTGGGGCTGCATAAGGAGTTAATCTCAAGCTTGCAAAAAGATCCCAACTCTGCCTTCCTGCTAAGGGCGTCTGCTACAAAGTTGACTCTGCCCGGCTTATATTCCAACTCATAGTCGAACTCCGCATGAATTCCTTGCCAACGAACCTGCTTCGGCGTCAGTTTCTTCTGACTTTGAAAATAGCTCGTGGCAACATTGTCAGTCTTGACATAAAACTTAGACCCGTGGAGATAATGACGCCAAGCCTTCAGACAATGAACAATGGCAATCATCTCCTTCTCATGCACCATATACCGCCTCTCGATGTCGTTTAGTTTCCGGCTTTCATAGGCAATCGGATGCCCCTCCTGCATCAGTACTCCACCTATCGCAAAATTAGAAGCGTCTGTGTGCACCTCAAAAACTTTCGTATGATCCGATAAGGCTAGCACTGGCTCCTCTATAATGGCCTTCTTAAGTTTATCAAAAGCTTGCTGGCACTTGCTCGTCCACTCCCACGAAATCCCTTTCTTGAGCATGTTGGTGAGCAGAGTGGCTATGTGCGAATAGCCCTTGATGAACTGTCGATAATAATTTGCTAACCCCAGAAAAGATCGCAATTGAGTCACCTTCGTTGGTGGCTCCCATTCCACAATGGCTTTGATCTTCAAAGGATCCATACGAATTTGGCCACCTCCCACGATGTGGCCTAGGAAATGAATCTCCCTTTGTGCAAAGGAGCACTTCTCTTTTTTGACATAAAACTGATGCTCCCTCAGCGTCTTGAACACTTCCCTCAAGTGCTCTATGTGTTCTTCCAAAGTGCGGCTATAGATGACAATATCATCCAAGTAAACTACAACAAAACAATCAATGAAAGGTTGTAGTACCTTACTCATCAGTGTGCAAAACGTTGCAAGTACATTGGTCAAGCGAAAAGGCATAACCAAAAACTGATAGGAGCCGTAGCGCGTCACACAAGCTGTCTTCGGCTCGTCTCCCTCAGCAATCCACACTTGATAGTAACCCGATCTCAAATCCAACTTGGTAAACCACCTCGCTTCGCCAAGCTGGTCGAACAAGTCCGCAATTAATGGGATAGGGTACTTGTTCTTCACAGTCTGCTTGTTTAGTGCCCGGTAGTCTATACACATGCGCAACAATCCATCATGCTTGCGCTGGAATAACACTGGGGCACATATGGTGACTTAGATGGTCGTATGTAACCCGCATCGACCAACTCTTTCAGCTGCCTCCTTAGCTCCTCTAACTCCGAAGGTGACATTCGGTATGGTACACGAGCAGGCGGTTGTGCATCGGGCACCAATTCGATTTTATGGTCGACTTCCCTCTTTGGTGGGAGTCGCTTGGGTAACTTCGGGGCCATCACGTCCTTGAAGAAATCAAGCACCTCCATAACCTCGGTGGGTGGTGCTACACTCTCATGGTCCTCTTCCACCTTTAGTGCTGCCAAAAACGTTGGCTCGTTCCTTCTAACCCCTTTTTTCAGTTGCATGGCCGAAAGCATCCTTGGCCCAGCCTCACGATGCACCGGCACAATACATTGGCATCGAGGATCCAAAATACAAATACAATTGGCAAAAGGCACAAGTAAAGCGCTAATATGGCCTAGGAAACCCAGACCAATAACGAAATCTTAATCATCAAGTTGAATTACCTCCACGGAAACCTTGTCGCTCCATTCTCCGAGCTTGAACTTTACTCCTTGTGCCTCCCCAATGGTTGGGATCTCCTTTGAGTTGACGGTCTTTATCCATCCGCTGCCTTTGGTTGGGGAAATGCCAAGCTTCTTGGCTGTCCCTTCAAAGATAAACAAATCTGAGGCGCCCGTATCCACAAGGGCACTAACCTTGGTGCCTGCCACCTCTACATTCGCATACATCAGCCCCTTTTTCTTCGAGGCTCGCTTAGTTTTGATGGCACTAAGCACCATGGCACCGAGTCCCAACTTGTCTCGCTCCCTTTCTTCTTCCTCGTTCTTTTCTAGTGCCGCCAATTTGGGTGCCCTCTTTGGACAGTCCCTCACATAATGTGGTTTGCCACATTCGAAACATGACAATGGCTTACGTTCCTTGCCCTTGCCTTTGTCATCTCGACCCTTGCCTTTCGACTTGGATGACTCCCCCTTGTCATCCTTAGAGTCTTTACTCTTAGACTTGTCTCCCCCACTTTTGCCCTTGCCCTTAGAAGAAATACCTTTGTCCGTTTTAGTAAATTCCACCAAGGACTCGGCCACCGTTATGGCTTATGTGAGGGATTGGACTCCTCTCCGCTAAAGCTCTTGCTTTGCCCAAGGCTTCAATTCGTCCATAAAAGAGAAGAGAGACTCCCTTTTCGAGAGATCAGAAATTTGGAGCAAAAGCTCCGAAAACTCCTTGCAATACTCACGAACCGTCCCTCGTTGCGTGAGTCGCCTAAGCTTGGCCCGAGCTTCATCCTCTGCATACTCGGGATAAAACTGAAGCCTTGAATTCCCGTTAGAATTCCTCCCATGTGGTGATAGGGGCTCCACCAGCCCGCTCCAGAGTTCTCCTCCTCCACCACAATAATGTGTTGTCGGTAAGATACATAGATGCTGTATTTACCTTAACCTCCTCGTCTATTATGTTCATGGACTTGAAATACCGCTCCGCATCCCACAAGAAGTTGTCCACTTCCTTGGCCGATCGTGAGCCTTTGAACTCCTTCAGCTCCTTAGTTTTGGGCACTGGGGCTGCGACTACCACTCCAGCCGCCATGCCAGCGCGGCAGGTAGATAGCTCATGCTTGAGCTGCTCGATCTCTTCCCGCATGGCCGCCACCATGGCCTCCACGCTCGCATTCTTTTGTGAGAGCCTGTCGACGACCTCATTAACAACGCCTTGGAACTCACCCCTGAGTTCCTCCACCGAAGCTTCCACTTCATCCACAAGGCTTAAGGTCTCCTCGGCATTGTCTTTGAGATCTCCCACGACCAACTCCACTTTGGCCAACCGAGCCTCCATGCTTGTGACAGGTTCTCTTGGTATCGGATCTCTTGATGGATCACGACTCTGCTGGCCCATCGTCCAACCATTGGGGAGGTATAAGGAGTAAAGTTCAAGCTCGGAGAATGGAGCGGCAAGGTTACCGCGGAGGTAATTCAACTTGATGATTATGATTTCGTTATTGGTCTGGGTTTCCTAGACCATATTAACACTTTACTTGTGCCTTTTGCCAATTGTATTTGTATTTTGGATCCTCGAGGCCAATGTATTGTGCCGGTGCATCGTGAGGCTGGGCCAAGAATGCTTTCGGCCATGCAACTGAAAAAGGGGGTTAGAAGGAAGGAGCCAACGTTTTTTGCAGCACTAAAGGTGGAAGAGGACCACGAGAGTGCAGCACCATCAACCGAGGTTATGAAGGTGCTTGATTTCTTCAAGGACGTGATGGCCCCGGAGTTACCCAAGCGACTCCCACCAAAGAGGGAAGTCGACCATAAAATCGAATTGGTGCCCGATGCACAACCGCCTGCTCGTGCACCATACCGAATGTCACATCCGGAGTTAGAGGAGCTAAGGAGGCAGCTGAAAGAGTTGGTCAATGCGGGTTACATACGACCATCTAAGTCACCATACGTACCCCAGTGTTATTCCAGCGCAAGCACGATGGGTCGTTGCGCATGTGTATAGACTACCGGACACTAAACAAGCAGACTGTGAAGAACAAGTACCCTATCCCACTAATTGCGGACTTGTTCGACCAGCTTGGCGAAGCGAGGTGGTTTACCAAGTTGGATTTGAGATCGGGTTACTACCAAGTGCAGATTGCTGAGGGAGATGAGCCGAAGACAGCTTGCGTGACGCGCTACGGCTCCTATGAGTTTTTGGTTATGCCTTTTCGCTTGACCAATGCACCTGCAACGTTTTGCACACTGATGAATAAGGTACTACAACCTTTCATTGATCGTTTTGTTGTAGTTTACCTGGATGATATTGTCATCTATAGCCGCACTTTGGAAGAACACATAGAGCACTTGAGGGAAGTGTTCAAGACGCTGAGGGAGCATCAGCTTTATGTCAAGAAGAGAAGTGCTCCTTTGCACAAAGGGAGATTCCTTTCTTAGGCCACATCGTGGGAGGTGGCCAAATTCATATGGATCCTTCGAAGATCAAAGCCATTGTGGAATGGGAGCCACCAACCAAGGTGACTCAATTACGATCTTTTCTTGGGTTAGCAAATTATTATCGACGGTTCATCAAGGGCTATTCAAACATAGCCACTCCACTCACCAACATGCTCAAGAAAGGGGTTTCGTGAGAGTGGACGAGCAAGTGCCAGCAAGCTTTTGATAAGCTTAAGAAAGCCATTACAGAGGAGCCAGTGCTAGCCTTACCGGATCATACGAAAGCTTTCGAGGTGCACACAGACGCTTCTGACTTTGCGATAGGTGGAGTACTGATGCAAGAGGGGCATCCGATTGCCTATGAAAGCCGAAAGTTGAACGACACCGAGAGACGTTATACGGTGCATGAGAAGGAGATGACTGCCATTGTTCATTATCTGAAGGCTTGGCGTCATTATCTCCATAGGTCTAAATTCTATGTCAAGACTGACAGTGTTGCCACGAGCTATTTTCAAAGTCAGAAGAAGCTGACGCCGAAACAGATTCGATGGCAAGGAATTCTTGCGGAGTTTGATTATGAGTTGGAATATAAGCCAAGCAGAGTCAACTTTGCAGCAGACGCCCTTAGCAGGAAGGCAGAGTTGGCTGCCATTAGCCTAGCACAAGGCGTTCTTGTGCAACGCATACGAGAAGGGTTGTCCCACGATCCTACTGCAGCAAACTTGATGGTGTCCATCATGGAAGGGAAATCGAGGAGGTTTTGGGTCGAGACGACCTTATCTATACCAAGGGACGAAGGCTTTATGTACCACATTATGGTGGACTTCGCAAGGAGGTGATTCACGAGAATCACGATTCTAGGTGGGCAGGTCACCCGGGTGTGCACCGCACCCATGGGCTTGTGGAGGAGCGCTACTACTGACCTCGTACGATCGGGACGTCGAGGCCATTCTCGCCGAAAGGGATGTGAGGCAAAAACATCGAAGACCAAGACTAGAGTACCTAGTCAAGTGGAAGGGACTTCCGGAAAGCAAGAATAGTTGGGAACTAGCGAAAGCTTTGTGGCAATTTGCTGACAATATCGCAGCTTACACCGAGAACGAGGCAACGGGGGCGTCGCCGAATTCAGTGGGGGAGAATGTCACATAGTGCACAGAACAGCCCCGCCAGCCAACCGCATGGGCGTGTGGGCAGAGCTGTTAGGCGCACAGCGGGCTGCCAAGGCTGCTGGGCGCGCTGCGGGCTGCCTAGGCGGATGGGCGCACAACTGCGGGCTAGACGCTGGAGACCTGCCAGGTGAGCTGGCGTGCGGGCTGGGCAGGCCGCCTGACTGCGGACGGACAAGGCAGACAGGCCCGAGGGCAAGCGAGAAGCGGGCCGTTGGCAGGCGCGCGGGTGAGGAGGCCAGGCGAGGCGATGCGGGCTGCCAACTATAGGCGAGCTGGGTAGAGGCGGTGCCAGCTTGGGGCATGCTGGGCAACCGCGTGCCAACCAAGGGCAAGCTGTATGCGGGACCCACGAGGTGCAAGTTGCCAACTTGCATGCCAACCATTGTTGACTAGATTTTTCTAGCTTAAGTTCTCTTTGCCTCACTTGTTCATTGCCTTGGGCAATTTTAGCTTGCTAGTTTGCCAAGCTAAGTGTGGGAAGGCCTGGCTAAGTTTGGAACTTAGTGGCCGCACGGTTCGGAGATTGTTAGGAACAACTAGGGCTGTGTCAAGTGGTATTGTTCATTGCCTTAGGCAATTTTAGCTTGCTAGTTTGCCAAGCTAAGTGTGGGAAGGCCTGACAAGTTTGGAATTTAGTGGCCGCACGGTTCGGAGATTATTAGGAACAACTAGGGCCGTGTCAACGGCGTGGGGTCCACGAGGTGCAAGTTGCCAACTTGCATGCCCTCTTGTGAGTTTTGTCTAGAAGTTTGTAGATAAGTCTTGCTTAAGGCAACTTGCCCAATTGTATGACAACTAAGTCAAGTTGTATTTCTAGATGATTTTTTGTACATATCTAGGCCAAGGATTTGCCTATAAATACCCCCCTAGGCCTTCATTTGTACCCAACAAGTTTGAGTGAATACAAAGCACATATTTTTCTTAGCTTACTTGTTCATTGCCTTAGGCAACTTTAGCTTGCTAGTTTGCCAAGCTAAGTGAGGGGAAGGCCTGACTAAGTTTGGAAATTAGTGGTCGCACGGTTTGAGGATTATTAGGAACAAGCTAGGGCCGTGTCACGGTACGGTGCTTGAGCAGGCGGCTGAGCATCGAGCACCAACTCGATCTTATGGTCAACCTCTCTCTTATGTGGGAGCCTTTTTGGACAGTTCAAGGGGCATAACATACTTAAAAGAGCCAAGCACCTAAAGTACCTTTGATGGCGGGGCATTCTCACCTTTGGGTGCCTCGTTAAGCTTAAGGGTAGCGAGGTATGTTGACTCATCCTGTCGAACCCCTTTTGAAAGTTAGCATTGTTGGCCCGAACTTGCAGTGCACAGGAACAATGCATTGGCACCAAAGGTCCAAAATGCATATGCAATTAGCAAAAGGCACAACAAGAACATTGATTTTGTCTAAAAATCCAATCCCAATAACAAAGTCGTAGTCGTCAAGGTGTATTACTTGGATAGTAACTTTGCCGCTCCACTCTCCAAGCTTGAGCTCTACTCCTTGTGCAACCCCAAGGGTTGGAATCTTTTTGGAATTAATCGTCTTGATCCATCTGTTGCCCTCGGTTGCCGAAATGCCCAGCTTCTTGGTTACTCTCTCTAAAACAAACAAATTTGTGCCCCTTGTGCCCACAAGTACGCTGACCTTAGTGCCAGCTAAAGTAGCATCCTCGTACATTAGCCCCCCCTTCTTAAGCAGTCCCTCAGTGTCTTTATCCACCCACTCTCCTTGGTTAGTGAGATGCCAAGCTTCTTGGCTGCCCCTTCGGAGATGAACAAGTCTGAGGCGTCAGTGCCCACAAAGGCGCTGACCTTGGTGTCCGCCACTTCTGCCACTTCTATATCCACATATATCAGTCCCTTTTTCTTAGACAGTCCCTTTTTCTTAGAGGATCGCTTAGTTTGGATAGCACTAAGCACCATGGCACCAAGCTTTAGCTTGTCCCACTCCCGCTCTGCTTCCTCGTTCCTTTCGACAACCGCAAGCTTAGCCGCCCTCTTGGGCAATCCCTAACGAGATGTAAAGGTGAACAAAACCGAACCGTAAATCAAAACTAAACCGAAACCGAATCGAACCAAACAATCGATTAATTGAATTTTCGATTCTTTTTTTGATTTTTAAAATTTGTGAACTAAATTTTCGGTTCGATTTTTGGTTCATAAAGTTCATAAACCGAACCAAATTTTACAAGTAAAAAGTGTGAAAAAACGTATCCTAACCAAACCAAAATTCGGTTAAACCGAATTTTCGGTTCAATTTTTGGTTTATAAATATTAAATTCAATTTTGAACCGAAAACCGATTTTCGGTTCAGTAAACCGATTTTGCACACCCCTAACGAGATGTGGCACATCTCGTAGCATGACAATGGCCTACGTTCTTTAGCCTTGCCCTTGTCATCTCGGTTCTTGCCCTTAGAACTTGGATGACACACCCTTATCATCCTTGGATTCGTCCTTCCCCTGCTTGCTTTTATGCTTGTCCCCCCCCCCCCCCCCCTTTCCCCTTGCCCTTAGAAGAATTGCCTCTCTCTATCTTGGTAAATTCTACTAAGGACTCCGCCACTGTTATGGCCTGCGTAAGGAATTGAACACTTCTTCGCTAAAGCTCTTGCTTCGCCCAAGGCTTCAGTTCATACATAAAGGCGAAAAGAGCCTCCCTCTCCGAGAGATCTGAGATTTGGAGCAAAAGCTCCGAGAACTCCTTGCAATACTCACAAACGGTCCTACGTTGCGTGTCGCCTTAACTTGGCCCGAGCTTCATCCTCTGCATACTCGGGGCAGAATTGGGCCTTGAATTCCTTTGGAATTCTTCCCAAGTGGTGATAGGTGCTCCACCAGCCCGCTCGAGGGTTCTATGCCTCCACCACAAAAGAGCGGTATCAATAAGATACATGGACACCGTACTTATCTTAGACTCCTCGTCTACTATGCTCATGGATTTGAAGTAGCACTCCTTGTCCTAAAGGAAGTTGTCCACATCCTTAGCCGAACGAAACCCTTTGAACTCTTTTGGCTTGGGTACTTCGGGCTTAAGGGCTGGGGCTGCGACAACAACCCCTGCTACTAGGGCTGGCAAATGGATCAGGTCAGGTCGGCCTGATCTGCTTTTTAGCAGGTTAAGCGGGTTTCGGGTTGGTCAACATCCAACCCTAACCTGATCTGTTTTGATAAACGGGTTGGAAGGTTCAACCCTAACCTAATCTGTTCAGGTAACGGGTTGACCTGATCTGATCTGTTTGACCTATTTAACCTGCTAATCAGGTCGATTCGACCTGTTTAAACTGCTAACCGGGTCGACCCTAACCCGTTTAACTTCTTTACTTTATAAATCAGAATATTTTTCATACTTCAACATGCATAGTTTCATACTTCAAACTTCATATTTTCATGTCACACTCAAATTAATACAAACACACATAAATTCAAATAAAGTCTCAAAGTGCCACAACACACATAATTTCAAAGTTTATTATAATACAAAGCAAATTAAGCATTGGCAAACATAGTTGAGGAGGTAGATTGTTGGGTACTCGCAAGTGGCAC
>CATIWJ010216875.1:0-16552 GCA_949640765.1 Croton laevigatus | reverse complement strand
ACCGTGTAACATATTGGTGTCAAGAGTTGGAATATATGTATATTTTACATGAGCTTTTGAATTTTCTAGTTAATTGAGATTGTTTGGCTTTGGAAACAGATGCAGGTTCTTTGTGCATGTTACAGTGATAAGGAATTTTTTTATATCAAAATTAAAGGTACTCTATTCAATAGCTTCTGCCTACAAATTTGATATATAAAAGAAGAATAACATTTGAACAGTTTTTTAATAGGGTTTGAACAGTGTTTTTTTTTTTTTGGTTTAACAAGTTTATTTTTAAATACTAATAGGCTTTTTTTTTCAAATAGATTTTGAGCCGGATTTGAACAGTTTTTTGATGGGGTTTGAACAGTTTTTTTTATAAGATATTTTTAAAAGACTTTGAACCGGCTTTGAACAATTTTTTGACAACGTCTGAACAGTTTTCTAACAGTGTTTGAACAATTTTTTTTTTTGTTTATGCATTTGATTGATTAGCTTCTATGTTTTTTGAATAAAATTCTTGAACTAGGTTTGAACAGTTTTTGAACAGTGTTTAAACAATTTGACACTGGCCTTATTGTTGTGAATGAAAAACCATCAAGTAGAGAGGAATCAAGTGATAGTGAGCTATAGTCAGAAAGAGCAGCAATTCCAGTTATCCAAATTGCTATGAAGTAGATTTTCAATTTATTTTTAGAATAATTCTTGAACTAGGTTTGAACAGTTTATGAACCGGGTTTCTACAGCTTATGAACCGAGTTTGAATAGTTTTTTAATAGTGCTTGAATATTTTTTTTGTTTATGCATTTGGTTGATTAACTTTTATATTTTTAGAATAATTCTTGAACCGAGTTTGAACGGTTTTTTAACAATGTTTGAACGGTTTTTTTTTATGAATTTGATTGATTAGCTTCTATATTTTTAGATTAAAATTCTTGAACCAGATTTGAACAGTTTTTTAATAGTGTTTGAACAGTTTTTATTTTTTATTTTTTGTTTATGCATTTGGTTGATTAACTTCTATATTTTTAGAATAATTATTGAACCGGGTTTGAACGGTTTATGAACCAAGTTTGAACAGTTTTTTAATAGTGTTTGAACGGTTTTTTTTTTATTCATTTGGTTGATCAATTTCTATATTTTTAGAATTTCAGAAAAAAATTTTTAAACCGAGTTTGAACAATGTTTAAATCGGGTTTGAACAATTTTTTTTAAAAGACTTTGAATCGGCTTTTAATAGGTTTATTTTTTAAATACTACTACCTTCGTTTTTTTTCATTTCTTTACATTTCAAACAGCATGTTTAGGTTGAACTTTGGTGTTGGTAGTTTGATGGGTTGGGTTAGGTAGATTAAAGTATGTTTAGGTTAGTTATAAAGTATGATTACTGTAGTTTAGTTATATATAAATAATATTTTAATCCACTTAACCTAATCCATCAAATTATCAACACCAAAGTTCAACATAAGCATACTGTTTGAAATGAAAAGAAATGAAAAAAACGGAGGTAGTAATAAGTTTTTTTTAAATAAGCTTTAAATAGTGTTTGAACAGTTTTTTAACAGAGTTTCAACAGTCTTTAACAAGGTTTGAACAATGGGGGTTTTTATGCATAATAGTTTTTTTTTACTGAATTTGAACAATTTTTTAAATAGGTTTGAACAATTTTTTTATAGAATTTTTTTAGTGTTTGAAGAGTTTTTTACTGAGGGGTTTTTTTTTATTTAACATAATTTGAATAATTTTTTGTGCAAAGAATTTCTTATTTGTCATTTTTATTTTTATAAATATTTGTTATTTTTTTTCCAGTTTTTGGCAGAATCATCATCGAATGCATCAATTGAAGTTTTTGGAAATTTAATTGTATTATTTAATAATATTTTTATAAGCAATATTTTATTTAATTATTTGTAATTATTTGGAAAGTTAAAAAGATTGTTAGTTACTACCTCCGTATTTTTTTATTCTTTACGTTTCTGACAGCATGAGTAGATTCAAGTTTGGTGCTGATAGTTTGATAGGTTGGGTTATGTAGATTAAAGTATATTTAGGTTAGTTATAAAATACAGTTGTTGTATTTTATAACTTATAAATACAGTTGTTGTATTTTATAACTAACCTAAATATATTTTAATCTACATAACCCAACCTATCAAACTATCAGCACCAAACTTGAATCTACTCATGCTGTCAGAAACGTAAAGAATCAAAAAATACGGAGGTAGTATTATATTTCAATATTTATAGAGTTTACAATTCAATTTATCTATATTTTGTCTTATTAATTCATGAATTTGTTTGTTTGTAAAATGAGATGTCACTGTACTACGATATTTTAATCTTTTGTTGATTTACGCTATCACTTTTTTTTAATTTTTTTTATTGGTTGAATTAAAATTTTCAATTAAGTTAAAACAAAAACTTCTCAGGAAATTATATATGCTTAGGACTTCAACTTGTTGATAAATAAATTTAATTTTTTAATTATTTGTAAATTTATAGAACTACCCTTTTTCTTATTATTATTATTATTATTAAATTAAATTTTTAGCTATTGGATTAAATATTAATCAATGAGCTATTGTCATGTTTATTGGGTATACTAAATACTAAATGTTAAGAAAAGATTTTTTTATTTTTTTGTCAATTTTTGCCGGTCGGCCGGCTGGTGAAATATAATATATAATCAGTAAAATACAGGCTAGCAAGTTAATGTTAAGAGATTTTGACATGAAAAAACAATCTTAATATTTGTTTAAAAGCAACTAGCAATATTATTATGAAGGATATGGCCAATTCAGCTTATTTCACTGAAAGCTATATTAAGATGTCTTCAAAAGATTAACAAATGCAATATCTTAAATCTAAAATTCTTTTGGTTGTCTATTATAGACCTCTTTTTCCTTGATATGTTGATCAAATTAAATTTCGTAAAACTTTCTTTAGTTGTTTTTAGTGATTGAATTAAAATTTGTATATGCATAGGACTACAATTTGTTGATAAATAAATTTAATTTTTTAATTATTTTCTAAATTTACAAAACTTCCCTTTCTCTTTATTATTATTATTATTACTATTATTATTATTATTATAGAAATATTAATTAAAGTTAAATTAAATATCTTAGCTATTGAAGTAAATATTAATCAAAGAGTTGTTGTCATGTTTAGAGGGCGACCTCTCTTCAAACTGAGCGTGAGGCAATCACGCCCTTTTAGGAGTTCCAATCATAGAGGAGACTTACATATGTCCTATGCTTTTAGTCCAAGTCATTCATGTCTTGGTCTTTAAATATCAAAGAGATGATGTCATGACTTCTATTTTCTAAAAAATCATCAAGTTGCTAACATATAAGAAAATAAATTTAAATAAATAAATAATTCTTAAGCTAAAACGTGCTTATAAAGTAATTTTAAAATTTTGTAACTTATGGATAGCTTAGCTCATTAACCGTTCTACTCAGTAACTCATTTATAAGATTTTTATTAAATTTTGAAAAAAAAAAAGATTTTTATTATCATAAGTTTTATTGATTAAATGAATTATTTAAAATTTTAACTTTTTTTATCAATAGAATACTACTTCCGTATTTTTTATTTCTTTATATTCACTTTTTTATTAATACCAACAAAATCAGTTTTTCACCAATACCAAAACAATAATAATAATAAACAATTACAAACCTAATTGGTACTAACAGTGATTAGAAGGAATTGAACTCGAGAATTTAACATCCTACCATCTCCATAAAAAATAGAATGACCGAGCAATTAGATCATACCCTAATTGACGAGCAATTATTTGATTAAAAAGTTACAATTCTTTAAAATTTATAAAGTGAGACTATTTAGTAATTAGGTATTTTTGCAAAAGAAAAATCATAGTTGGGACCAAAGAGAGTAAAAATTTCAAAGGTAAACTTGTCAAATATATCTATTTCTTTTGCCAAACACAAAAGAAAAATAAAATAAAATCATACTTAGATAAAAAAACATTAAGAGATAAGTATAACCGTAACCGATTAATTAGACTAACTTGTATTTTGGTACTATGGTAGTTTTGTGAATAATTAAAAAAAAAATTGGGTATTTGAATTTTGTCCATAAATTATATATTTAAAGGAATCTTGAATTTCCAGAGTGAGCCAATGCATGGCAATGTTTGTGGAAATTTACGAAAGAGTTGAAATTTATTGGTTTAATTGGTTTTTTTTTTAAATTTAATTACAATTGGAAGAGAGGGAATGTGGAGAGGATATATAGAAATGTGATACTTAGAGCTTTGGAAGCAGGTGGTAAAACATTAACCGTTTAAGGAATAATAATTATTAATTTTGGATTCACTGAAATAATTATAGAAATATATTCTTTTCACCTTTAAATTTATTTTTAAATGTAATAAATCGAATTAAATTTAAACCACGATTAACATAAAAACCAAAAATAATGTGAGAGAGATAAAATTGTAAAAATATAAAATAATAGTATTTTAAAATAAAGTCCAAAAGAGAATTTTGTTGTGTGTCACTTCTTTCTACCAAACAACTAAAAAATGGAAAAGCTACAGTGTTTATAATAAAAAAATTCCATCCTAATTAATCGGTAATTAATTTCTTTTTAAGGTCAGTTTATAGGTAAAAATAATTGTTTTGTAATTTACCTTTCGATCTTGGCGAAATAATGCACATGCTAATTCTAATTTGTATTTTCTCTATTCTTTTGATATTTCTTCTATTCAAATTCTAGATTGTTGTGAATTCATCCTATGATCTTTTAATGATAGTATTGCTTGTTTGGTTAATTAGCAATTAGCAAGCTAATAGAACTTTACGATTCGAATTTGGTACATACTATTTTTTTTACAAATATGGAAAAAATGGTTTAACTAATATATTTTATTAGTTTTTTCAAACCGGCGCCATTACTAAACCTCAATGATGAGAAAGAAAGAGAAGGAAGAACAATAAGATAGACTTTTTTTTTTAAAAAACCATATTTCTGCTGATTGAAATAAAAGCCTTTGTTGGTTTTCAGGGATTTATATGGAGCTTCACAAAAAGCTTTATTATTATTATAATTTTTTATTTTTATAGAATGTTTTTTATTTTATTTATTAATTAAATTGCTAGGAAAAATTTAACATAATTAACATCAACTCCACTCCAGGAGCACAACCTAATTCATGTATGTTATCAATTTATATATTAGATTCTCTTTTCTAATTTGATATCATAATATCAAATAATTTCAATTATTTCATATTATTATATTTAATTTTTTATTATTTTATTACTTTTTATTAGTTTACTAAAAACGTATAATTGGTTTAAGTGAAAAAAGTTCAACTTGGGTTGCAAATCAGCAAAGTTGGGGGTAAAATAAAATTTTAAATCCATTTTCAAATACCTTTAATTAATGGAAAATGCACAGTATGAGAGTCTTATTTTTCCAAAGACTTTGTTCAAAAAGAACCTCTAATTTTATAGTTTTTATGATGTTGTTCAAATAAGTCAGGTTATAAAAATTTAAAAATAACAAGTTTAATTATTTAATTTTATAGTCTTTTTAAATTATTTTCATAAAAAATATTGAATATCCAAAGAATTATTTTTCCAAAGACCTTGATGAGAAAAGACAACTAGGAAGACTTTGAAAAGTCCAGTACAGTAGTCAGTGCTAGCTCTTGCTATTAAAAGACTTCCCATGATCAAAATGGAAATTTTTCAGCTGGACCAGAATAACATTATGACGTCACAAAACAATCATAGAATGCTTTGAAAATTTGTAGCAATGGATACTATCTTGAAATTTCCAATTACAAAGAACCCAATTTTCAATATCAGTGAGACATTTAAGTTTTAATGGTAGCTCAAATTTCAACAGAATGTGGTCATCTCAATCAGGGGCGGACTGAGGATTTTATATGAGGGTGGGCAAAAAAAAAATTATACTTACATATATAATAAAAATTAAATATAATATATTAGCGAATGTAAAATACAAAAGCAAATTGTAAATAAAATTTACAATTTTACATGGACAAGAGGAGATAGAAAAAGTAAAAAAGCAAATATAATATATTAGTGATATAAAAGATAAAAGTAAATTATTAAAAAAAAATTAAAATTTATAATTTTACATAAATAAAATGGAAAAAGAAAAAATTGAACTCAAGGTTAGGTGCACAAGATAGAAAAGCCAAATAAATGACAAGATGGAAAAAAGGAAAAATTAAACTCTATGTGCAATAGGTTTGGATCGAATTTGAAAGGTCAAGCAAATATACCAATCACCTTACCACCAGACCAATGGACTACACAGTAGAATGTAGCTATTTTAATTTTTATAAAAAGTCAGTGTAGGCGGACGCCCACTCTGGGCACAACGTGGGTCCGCCGCTGATCTCAATAGGGGATGTTTACTCTGCTTTTCAGAGAGACAGTAGTTATTTTTTTCTAATTTCTTTGAAAATCCCAACAGTTGGTTAATTTCTTACATTGAGTTAGGATTGCAATTAACTGTTTCTCAGTTTATTTTACCGTGAGGGATAGTTAAAAGAACAAATTCTATATTTAAAATTCCTAGCTGAAGCGATGGTGATGGGATCGGATTCTAAGAAGATATATTGTGAGAGGAGGAGGATGTCTGTATAAGTTTGTAATTTCCGTTCGTTACTTATTATATAAAAAAAAAAAAAGTTGTCATTTCAGTAAAAAAAAATTATAGGCAAAACTTAAGTAAATTATACACAGTTGATAATGGAAATTTTTTCAGTTGGACCAAAATGGAAATTTTTCACCCTTTATAATTTCTAAAAATTTATGATTTAATAAATTCCACATTCAATATTAACACAATACTAAAAGTACTTATGACAGAATGAATGTGAAAGTTAATGCAAACTGAAGAATAAGTTATTTAATTTTATCCAGTCTACCTTGAATTTCGCGGGTTGTTGCATGTGCACCCAAGTTAAACTTTCTCCACCATACACCCTATTTTGTTGAGTTTATAATAATTGCACCTCCAAACTTATTTTGGAGAAATTGAACATACTTTTCACGTAAATAGACCTACCTAGTAATTAAATTTACCGAACTTATTAGATTTTTCTGTTATCAGTTTACGAAAAATATATAATTTTTTAAACGGAAAAAGTTCAACTTGGGTTGCAAATCAGTAAAGTTGGGGGTAAAATAAAATTTTAAGTCCATTTTCAAATATCTTGGACTAATGAAAAACGGAATGTATAAGAGTCTTATTTTTCCAAAAACTGTGTTGAGAAGGATGAGAACATTATTTTTCCAACTATTAAACAGTGATAGTAAGGAGACTTTGTTAACAAAAGACTTTTAAAAATTATCAAAAAAATGGAAGGCTTTGAAAAATTATCGAAAAAGGAAGACTTTGAAAAGTCCTATAAATCACTTTACAGTACAGTTGTTAATGCACTAACGTTAGAGTACAATAGTCAATGCACTAATGTCAGAGCACATTAGTCAAAGCACTAATTAACTTGTGGGTCTCTTACCACAAGGTTAAAAAATTAAAAATTTTTAATTTTCAGTATTAATAGGTTATTATCCTATTTAAAATATAATAAATAATATAAGAAAAATTACAAAACCGTCCTTGATTTTTGTTGAAATATATTATTTTATCCCTATAGTTTTAAAAATAGAGAATTTTATCTTTATATTTTTCGTTTATTAGACTAATTGGTCCTCATGAGCACTTTCTTTCTTATGAATATATTGTGTAATGTGGTTTACTCCGGACTATACTGGCTAACTAGTCATGATTAATAATAGGAAGAAATACTCTAGGTGTAACACCCAAATGTTTAAATATTGGTCCTCAATTAAAATGGACTAATTCAAAATAAAATTATTAATATTGTTATTATTATCATTAGTTTGTTAGTATTATTATTAGTATTATAATTATTATTATGATTCAAATCAAAGCAGAAAAAAAAAAGAAAAAAAAAGAAATTGAAAAAAAAAAATAGAGAATCGGGGAAGAAGGAAACGGGTGAAGAAAGGAAGAAGGAAACGGGTGAAGAAATAAAGAAAGAAAGAAAGAAAGAAGGGAAGAGAGGCGAGAGACCCGACTGCCGCCGTCCCTACGCCACCACAGGCCGTACGCCGGCCAGACGCGCCCTACCACTGTGAAGATCGACGTCCGGCGAGTCTGGTGGTGGTGGCGTGGCAGCGAGATGTCAACGGAGATGAGCATACGAGTAGCCGGAAATTTCTGGTGCATGTAGCGTCACTATTCATAAAAAATTTCAAACGTGTTTTTCGGCGTGCTCCGGTGATGGATGGAAGATCCGAGGACACCGTTAGACTCCTCTCTTCAAGGGATTCCTTTTGACATAGGCCTTGCCACCTAAAAACTCGATTTTCCGGTGACCCAAAGCGAACGACGGCAGCCCCTTCCGATGTAGATCCCGGCCGCTCCGGTGATCAGACGATGACTTTGAGACCTGATCTGGACTCCTCTCGACGAGAGCTTTCCGATGATATAGGCCTTGTTGCCGATCTATAGCCGTATTGAGACTCGTATACAAAATGACTAATCGGATTTCTTGATTTTTCGACGTCCTCCAGCCATAATCCAGCCAATTTGAGGGTAAATTCTTAATCCCCATTGCTTAAGCTTCATTTTGACGTTGCGTTTGCGTTGATTGGTCGTCGAATTTGAAAGTTATGTTTTCCGGTGACTAGTAAAATGGTTATTGTGATTTTTCGGCAAAACCGTCTATTGTCCGTTGAGTTTGCTTTCATATTTGGACTCCTTGCAGCGATGCGAAGCTATTGGTTTTTCTCGGATTCGAAATCCGTCAAATATCGCATTTTCCGGTGATTGGACGATGATCGGAATATTCCCCGGGGATTGGAATATTCCTTCTCCAGCGAAAATTTTGAGAGACCCTATTCTGCATCGTTTCGACGTGCTGAGTCCAATTTTGGAATCGGTTTTGCAATCCGAGGACCTGAACTACGATAAAATGTAAAGTTTGCAATTTAATTATTGGAATTTAAATTATTAATACTTTGAATATTAAATGGGATTTAAATTGGAAACCAAAATTAATAGAAGATGATTAAATATAAGTAAAGGAAATAAATAATAGTGGAATTAAGAATTAAATTATAAAATGGAATTAATTACGGATCGTAAGGAAATACGATTGAAATAAATTAATAGTGATAACTCGATTTACATAATTAGCTGACGGAAGTGATTAATTAGCAAAATTGTTTTATTGTGATTAGTGAAAGGACAGAGGAAAGTCCGAGTGGTATAATGAAGATAGAAAATACGAGGATACCGAAAGGACTAATGCGTAGGACTTTATCTGCGGACTCTATCAGGTTCGATACTTTTTAGTATTTGAACTGAATCTTTTATTTTTAAATGCATGTTTTAAATGAGCATTGTTTTACTGAATTTTAGATAATTATTTTGTTGGGTACTCGAACGTGTGTTTGAGTCGGATTATATATTACTGAATTTATGATACCGATGTGGTAATCGCAGATGCGATACCACCGGCGTGGTAAAAGAAAAGTATGATTTTAAATTAATATTTGAATTCCAAAAAGATGTTTGAGATGAACATGACCATGTGGAAAATGGATATTACAATGATTTGATAATTTGGAAGAAGTATGAAAAATGAATTATGCTGTTGAATGAGAAACAGAGTTGGATACCATGATTGATAAATAATTGATCAAAGGAAATGAAACATATTTATAAACTCTACTTGGTTAGTGGAACCTAGCAATAAGTACATGTCGACTGGGCAGATCCTGTACAGAAGACTGCTATGAATTATGCTATTGAATTGATTGAATTGGCATACAGTCTAGAGGGCTTACGCAAAGTATTGGCTTATAGTCTAGAGGGCTTACACAATACAGAGAAAAGAATGAATTGGCGTACAGTCTAGAGGGCTTACGCAATATATTGGCGTATAGTCTAGAGGGCTTACGCAATGTATTGGCGTATAGTCTAGAGGGCTTGCGCAATACTAAGAAAAGAGCATTTGCGATATAGTCTAAAGGACTATACGGAATGCAGCCCTTAAACTTATTCTGGAATCCAGTATGACCAGTGGAGTAAAAATGAAATAATTTATCAAATGTGCTCAATGATTTGAGATAAATGAAATTTTTACTATAGTATTATTTTTGTTAAATATCTACTGCATTATATGATTGGTTTGGATTTAATTTCTCGAAATGAATTCTGTCAATTGCAGTTAAAGACTGCTGTTTTAATAAGTAATTTGTGAAATGCTTTTAGTAAATAAATTATATTTATTGTATCCACTGAGCATAGAGTTGCTCAGCTAGTTATTTTTGTAACTCGCAGGTCCGCAGATAGAAGAAATTGATTAGCAGCATAATCTTGGTCTGTTCCTAGAAGTCAAGCGACGATATAACCTCCAGTTTTATTTAGTTTGGCATGTACTGAATATTGAAAATTATTTAATAAGAGTAATTATTGTAAAATAGCTAATATACGAGAAATGATTAAGCTATTTATGTTGCAATAGCGAAATGAAAAAAAAAATTTGTAAGTAATAATGAATGTTAGTCGGTACTGTAACACTTCAGTCTGGCTAATTCGTAAGTTGGATTTAGGGTGTTACAACATGTATGTATAATTGTTAGGACAAGTATTTAGTAATGTAATAGACATTTTATAAACCTCTTATTAGAAATATTGTAATAGCATATTAGATGACAAACTTGTTAGTTAGTTAGATATAGATGTAATGAAAGGTATAGAAGTGTAGTTGGTATGTGATGCTAATATATCATATAAATGGATTATATAATGTGTGTATATAGGTGTATACATATTTAAAAAAAACTTAAAATAACCGACTCTTAACAGAAAAGGTAACGCTTCTTCTGGACTCATTCATGTGACCTTGAATCACAAACTTTAAAAAGCATTTAATCTTTGGATCTGGTGGAGGTCTTCAGGAGTTTGATTTGACAGGGCTTTTGGGCTTGAATTCTGTCTTTGTATAAAAAATGAGAAACAAAGGGGTCGTAGGGACTTGATCTCAAATCTTCGTGAAGAACTTTTGATTACGATCGTCGAACAAGATTTTGAACTTTGGAAAAGCTTGCATCTTCAAATCGTCACAGCTTTGGAGCTTGAATTGTATCTTTAACAAGAAGTGATGGTCACGATGACTTGATCTCAGATCTATGTTGAAATGCCTTTGATGATAATCCAAGTGTTGGAGACTTGCTCTTAAATTATTGTGACGAACTTTGTTGACGATTGTTGAACGAGCCTTTGAACTTTGAGGAGAGATCGGGTCTTCAATTCGCCAAAGCTTCGAGGCTTGATTTTCTTTTAGAGCTTAGATTTTCTTGCCCGCTTAAACTGAAGAGTGACAGTCTATTTATAGGAGTTTGGAGATGCTTGCCGATCAAGTGAAACGATTTGATTGATCCACTTGGCACACTCCTATTTAGGGGTGTGCATCGGTCGGGTTCGGGTCAACCCAAACCGAACCCGACGACTTGAACTATTGATATATTTCAAACCGAACCAAACTTAAATTTATTTCGGGCCCCGAACCGAACAACCCGAAATGCTAAAAACTGAAATTTTATAAAATTAACACTACAAATTATCAGTTCGGCCAGGTTCAGTTCAATCCGAACTGGACCTAAGCAACCCGAAAATTTGAAATAGCCTAATTTTTCAAACCGAACCAAATTGAAATAACCCTCGGGCCCCGAACCGAACCAGTCAGTTGGATTCAAACTGATCGAGTTAATCGGGCGGTTCGGTTTTTGCACACCCTATTCCTATTGATTCCATATTTTAGACATTATCCATAATTTATTTTAAAGTGATAATTTCCAATAATTATATTTAAATAATAATTAAATTGGCCATTTGCAATAAATCATTTAATTTAATTAACTAATATTTTAATTAGCCAATTAAATAATTAAGCTAACAAATTAACTTTTTTTTTCCTTCAATTTTTCATGCAAACACTCCGTTTTCGGCAAGAAATTGACTAATCTACATACCAAATGAAAGCTCAAAAGACAAGTAGTACAATTCTACTCTCACCTTTGGGTTTCGCGACCCGTTTACCTGACCCGACTGGAACTCACCATCCAGCTAACCAACGACGACGTCTTCAGTGTCAAAATGAAGCTCTTATCTCGTGGTGTTAAAATCAGGTCTCAGATTGGTCAACAGGTAACTGGAAAGTGGTGGAATAACCATTTAATTATTTTATTTTGGTCTGATCAAGTCTTTGAGATTTTCAGGTGTTGACGATTGTTGGCGGCATTCTTGGGTTGGTCGATCTCACTGTTGACTGGGCTGTGGGAAGTGGTTGGAGAAGCGAATGTTGTGGTTTAGCTGATTGCTACAAGATGGTGGTGGCTGCTTCTGGTTTGTGTAAAAGAACGAAGAAGACACAAGGACATTTTTCACTTTTAAAAAGATATTTTACCTACTTTAGACCAAATGTTAAATTTAACGAAATATACTAAAAATATATCGAGAGAAGTACTTAATAAAAATTCAGATACAATATATAAGGACTAAATGACTATTATCACATAACACATGAATTAAATAATACTAACTTTCAATAAAATATAGACACCTATTAATTAAGTTTTCCTTTTTTTTTCATAGTACATTTTAAAAAAATTTTGAAATAAATAACACCTAAATTTAAAATTTAGGAAAATAATATTTTTAGTCAATATTTGATTAACAAAAATAAAAATATTCTAAAGACTCCTCTAAAAATATTTTATAAGTAAAAAAAATCAATAAATAAAATAATTTTTTATACACTAGATACAACAAAAAGAAATTGATTGCTGTGATTGTTTGGTATTTTTCGACAACATTTCCTGAAAAATCATTTAATACAAGTAAAAAAAGTTGGTAAATAAAAATCAATAAATGTTTATATAAATTAATATAAGTAAATATATATATATATATATACCTTTTGAGATTGAGGACTTTTTCATAATATGACTCTATTTTACTAGTTCAGTATAAACATAGATAGTATTACTAAAGTATATGATACATTATATTCTTATCTCACTAGTTCAGCAAATCTTAAGTAAATCATAAAATAATTACTGAATATATACGTATTTACTTAACTGGATATTATTCGTACATTATTTTGCTTTTCTTTCGACATATTTTGCATCATCATAATAGCAATTACTAAATTCATGCTTTATTGTAATATTTACATACCACTTTCATATAATAAAATAGATAAGCTTTCTTTAAACGTTGTAAAAAATTCTGGTCTTTTATTGAACAATCTTTGTAAGAAAATATTTAAGTTATTTTAGGTACTTAAACATTTCCCTAAAATGAGTTTAGTTTATCCCTTTATGTTTTTCATCAAAACTATGTTTTGAGCACAAAAAAAAAAGCACGCTTTTATATAAAAATGGTGTTCATTTAAAATACTACTTGAAATTTCATAAGGAAAACACTTGAAAACGCTCATCTACTGAAAAAACAAATTCTGCTAAAAAACCACTAGGATGATTTGGCCTATAGGGTGTTTACACACCAAAATTCTGTTTCAAGCTCAAACATCTATTTTTAAAGCTTAATGTATACGTATATGAAGAACAAAAAGTCTTTTTTTAAAATACCGTTTTGAAAAGCAGTTTAAATATTCGCTGAAGTTTTGCCAAAAAAGGAGATTTTCAATCAAACTACAGTTATACCAAAATACACATATTCTACATTGATTTCTACATACAATACACATGTTTACAATTTCAAACAACTATTTTAAGAATCAATATGCATAAAATATGCCATCGAAATCATTAAAATGCAAACTTTTCAAAGTTAAAATACTAAACCTCCTTCTGACTCTTCTCTTTCACTTTTTCTTTGCTATTTTCGGCTCCTTTTTCCTTTCTTCTTACTGCCCTAATATTGTTCATGTGCATAACATTAAAAATACTATTTATTCTCTTAGCTTTAACTCTATTACTCCATATTTTTACTCATTTCTATCTAAAATCATCCATTCGTTTCTTATATTCAACTTTCTCTACATATTCTTCAACCTTAATTTTTACGTAACCTCTTTTCTATACGCAATTAACTTTAAATCATAAATTATTCTACAATAAACTACTTAAACATACCCCTAAAATATGTATCTAACTTAATTTGGAATCAATTTCAACGAAATCATAATATTGTCACTATTTATCATCTTTCTATCATCATTTTCAAGAGCTTATACTAGTTATTTATACAAGCTAACACTTAATTATTGATTAACTAAGAGATTAGAAACTAAAACGATGATCAAAGTAAAAAAACTCACCAAAAATCTCTTCCCTCTTCTCCTCTTTGTCGTCAGCTACACCAACGAAAAATAAGGCTTTCTTTTTTTACCTAAACCCTTCATTAACTCTTCCTTTTTAATTCCCATTAATTATTCATTTTCTTCTCTATTTATTTTTAATCCCTAATTACTCATCTAATGGTTATAAATCTTTCATTAACCCACCATCCAATGGCTCTTATTTGTGCTTTGTCACCAAGAATAGGAAAATGGCTTCCAAAGGAAGCTTAGCTCCTTCCATTTTCTCTAAAAATCACACCAAAAATTAATTTAAATTTTATTTTTTTTAATTCCTCAATTTTAAAATTAAATGGTCATTCTCTCTCTTTTTTTTTTATAAACATGTATCCAGCGATTAAATATAAATGGCTATCAGAGTTAAATCATAGTAATTGATCATTTCTCGGCACATAATATTTTTTGGAATGCATACATAGTTATCCATTTCAATTAATATAAATGCAGGTTGCAATAACCTTAACTTAAAAGCTTGAATATCTATTAATGAGTTTTAATGTTTCCTTGCAATATTTTTTACCAAAAAGAGAATGACTATTAGATACTGACCGACTGCAAGTTTATTTTTTCTTTTTTTTTATTCCATAATTGGAAAATGGAATTGAGATAAGTCCTCAAACCCGGACCTCAATCTTAGGGGAGAGGTGCTGACTTAGTACTAGACTACTCTCTTTTCATTTTATAGTAAATAATAATAAATTCATTAAAAGATTGCACTTAAAAAAAATTCCAATAACCATATAGCATTAATTAACGCAGGTATAACTTTTTATTTTTTTCAGAAAAATTAATGTATTAATTTAATTCTAAAAAATAAAACCAAAGGTAAGATAAGGAAAGGCCGTGGAAAAGACCCAAAAAAATAGAAAAAGAAAAAGACACAAAAAGCAGTTTAATTGGGGAGAGAGACTCACCACCAAAGGGTTCAGTCCAGTGGTAATGATGTTGGCTCTTTACCTGGGAGACCAGGGTTCGAGTGGTACTTCTCACACCTTTAGAATAGGTATATCTTTATAATTCAGTCAAAAAAAAATTGGGGAGAGAGACTCCTTCCAAACGAAGTCGCTTCGCTTTGCAGTCTACGTGTTCTGTTCCGTGTTTTTAAATAGCTTTCAGAATATATTCAGAACTACTCCTCACTATCACTACCAAATAATGGGAACTCTCTCCGATTTTGATTTCATTGATGATTTATACTTATCCGCTCTCTTAGACGGTGAACTACGCAATGATCCGATGGACGTTTTCGAGGTTTTACAATTCCAGGAGGCATTGATGGGTTCGGTGATGATGATGTCTCAAAACAAAAACAAACTGCCGCCGTCGCTTCTAATGATCGAACTTCCACCAGACCCAAACCATCAAGAAACCGCCGAATCATCGCGTCCTTTTTGCGAAATTTATGTAGAAAGAAAAGAAATCGATGAAATGTTCAAAATGGATAGCTGCGTTCATTCCTACTACTCCGACTGCGTAAGCAAGCATGTGGCTATAAAAATTCAGAATAGTACAAGTAGCATTATTACTTGCCCATGAATGGATTGCAGAGAAGTTCTGGAATTAGATATTTGCAGATCCAAGCTTTCCAAGGGAGTAATTGATGATTGGGAGGAAATGTTATGCCAAGAGGTGATAAGAGAATCAGAGAAATTTTACTGTCCTTTCAAGGATTGCTCTGCATTATTGGCAAACGACAATGAAGGAGGAGAGGTTATTACACAATCAGAGTGTCCATTTTTCCATAGATTATTCTGTGCTCAGTGCTATGTGGCTTGGCACTCAGGAATTAAGTGTGAAGAATTTCAGAGATTGAATGAGGATGAAAAAGGGGGAGAAGATTTGATGGTAAGGGAGCTTGCCAGAGATCAGAAATGGAGCAAATGTCCTCAATTTGAAAGAATAGATGGTTGCCCTCATATGACATGCAGGTCAGTCAAATTGTTACTTTCTAGTCTCTATTTTCATTTTATAGTAGCAATTTTTTTTTGGCATGGCATGAAGCTGAATTTGCAATTGGGTATCCTAATTCCTTATAGTACTCAAGTGAGAATCCAATGTGTTCAAAATAACTAATTTAAGATTCAAATCCAAATTTTATTTGTCTTCCAAACATGAAGAAGTGGATTTACAAATGAA
>CATIWJ010216838.1:0-15309 GCA_949640765.1 Croton laevigatus | reverse complement strand
TCTATACTCTAGTTTTTAACATATTCTAAACTGCTTCCAGTGTCTTAGTCCTGCAGGTGAATACAATCTTCGTCTTGGGATTATAAAAGAGCTGCATCCTGATTTGGTTGCCACTTATTCAGGCAGGTTGTACTTGAAAGTGTTGTTTGCTAAACCACTATTTTTTTCTTAGTATAAGAAATTGAAGCTGCGTATAATACATTGCAAAGTAGAATTATATTTTAGGAAATTCATGTTTGTTTCCTTGACTCGATATATGGTTTATTGCAAATTTTGACTTGCCTTCTGCAATGCAGCGCTCAGGTTTTTGAGGGGCACCCTTTTCTTGTGGAAGCTGGTGTCAGTGTGGGCGGAAAGGATGTTAAGCAAGTAAGGATTATACTATGTGCTAATATTTATAAGCTGTTCTTTTTAGTTATGTTCTCAAGAACCTTGGGAAATATATGATGTTGGTTGTATCTGCCATCATAGTTTGGTAATGTTGGGCCAAAGCAGGCTTGTCTGTAAAAAAGCACATATGCATGTGCATTTGTATGCATCCCATGCTGAATAACACTACCAATGTATAATTAAAGATACTCATTTTTGTGCATTTTTTTATTAAATGTATAATGCAAAATGCTAACCATATTGTGGTTCTTTATTCTTCCAGGGTCTGAATATTTTTCGGTTTGCAAACCGCATTCCTCTTCTTTTTGAGCAAGGTGCTGACGTAGTAACCAGGACTGCCCTTAAGAGAATCAAGTAAGAATAAAATGTACAAGTCCGTGATATCTTTAGTAATAATGTGGCAGGTGGAGTCTGAGTACGATGATGTTAATTCTAACATTTACCTGAAATATCTTTTACAGTTGGGGTAGTTACAAGATTAACCAGATCCAAGACAAGATAGGTGTATTTGTGAGCATTGTGAGCACAAAAATCCCCTTTAAAGGGACTGGAAAAGAGTATATTGGAGATGATATTACTGAAATAGCTACTGCAGTCAAGGTGAAGTTTTTAGCTTTCCTTTCATTGCATACTGGAAAAGAATGAGTAAGCTGACATTGTTGATTCTCCAGTATACCATTCAGCAGTGCTGCATCCAGTTAAAATCGAAAATAATGAAGAAAATGCAGGCACGCGAACAACAAGAACGTAAACGAAATTTAAGCAAGTAATTCCCATCATCTACCCAGGCCCAATTATATTCCTGTTCTTATTTGCCGTACTGAAATCAAAGTTTGATCAAATGGGCAGGTATATCCCTGATGCCACTGGTGCTGTTTATGATGTCCTGAGAGAAATGGCACAGTCACATGCATCAAAGAAGAAACGCTACCAGGAAGAGGATGTTGAAATACTTGAGCAAGTGTCAGCGGGTTTGATTACAAAAGACACTCTTCGAGAAAAGCTCACTCAGCATGTTGAAAAGGTGAATATTACTTGGAAATTAATTTCGATCCGGCATTATTGACCATTTTGAGTAGTTTTCTGGGCATTCTAGAGAGGATGTGACTAACGTCCCTAGTCAGCAGGTCACTGGCCCGACTACCCGGCAGGCAAAAAGGGCAAAAAATTATCTTGGCTTGGCCAAGGTTTTTTGAACTTAATCCTGATTTAGAGGGCGTTTTTAAAAGTGACTTTTAAGCTATTTTTAGCTTAAAGGTCACTTTACTTAAAAGCCATTTATTTATCTATTTGTTCGGGCTTTTTTTAGCTTTTCAGTTGTTTTTGTAGCCGAAAGGAGAAAAGCACAAGCATTGACAAACACTCACCCCCTTTGTCTGGAAACATGTTAACATTACATGGCAAAGTCTGCTAGTAATTGTCAATTTGATTCGCTTATTTGATACTTGAATACCATCATTGCTGGTGTTCGTTGATAATTCATACTGTAAAATACCAATATTACTGGTAGGTGTTGATTTATGTAATTGATTCTAATTGCAGGTGGACTATGAAATGGCATTAGAATATGCAACACAAAGTGGAGTGAGCGAGGAACCTAGAGAAGATCTATATATCCAAGCACTTGAAGTTGAAAACAAATTCATTGAATTCTATAGCCCCATCTTTGTTTTCAGACTCATTTCTTGAAATTTCATAGGACATTCTTTGATTTCTCCAGTTTTTCATAGACACCCAAACGCAGGTGAGATTTCATTATTTAATTTTCTATTTGATAAAAGAAACTAGAGCCTCCATGCGAGTCTGAGCTGTAATCTTATATCTGATTCAAAGTTCATAATACGAGTTATTATTCTTTTTAGTATTGGGCCTGTACTGTAATCTAGTGGGAGAACATTCAAATTATAAAAGAGTCGTTTATTTTTTATCTTTATTTCTTATCTTTTTTTAAAAAGACATGTAAAATTATATTTTGATCATTTTATCATTTCTTTAATAGATAGAAGAATCCAATTGTTAAAGGATTTAGAATATAAAGATAAATTAGTCCGTTTAAAAAAGCATCAGGAGATTTTTGTTGATTATGGTAAAATTCAGAGAGGTTTTTTTTGTAATATTTCTTTAATAAATTAGTCTAATTTGATTTTTTTTTACAATTTTAAATATGTTTAAAATAAAAATAAATTATATATAGTTTAAAAAAGTAAAAATTCCATGAATCTTCAAATTATGACAAGTTGGAAAATAAAAAATTATTGAGACCATTTTAAATTTTATTTTAGGATTAAGCTCGAAAATTCAAATGGACCTTATTGAAAAAGGAAAAAAGGTATGTGTTAAAAAGTGTAAAATTAAAATACACAATTCTACCAAGTTCGTTCTTATAATTACAGTCCCACCCTCGTTGTCATCACTCAGCATATGCCATAAGTGCTCACAAACCGGAACTGAACTTGCGTCTATCAAACAGTCTTTCAAATTTCAACCGACTTTATTCTTCTGGTAAACCTAAAACCTTCCTTCCTATACTGATACAGTCATTTTATATGAATTCGAATATTTGTATATAACAAATGCTGATTACATTTTGAAGATCTGGGCTGCAGGATTTGGAAATGGCGAAGCGACCACATATTGCAATTATCGGAGCGGGCATCTTCGTTAGAACTCAGTACATTCCTAGATTAGCTGAGATCTCTGATCTCTTCGTTCTTAAAGCAATTTGGAGCCGAAGTGAAGTAATCAATCACTTCCTTAGAATTTTTCTTCTCTAATTACTCTCTTCCTTTGTTTGATTGATATAGAAATACTTTTTTGTTTATCTGGCTGTAGGAATCGGCGAGAGGAGCTGTGGAAATAGCTCGTAAGCATTTTCCAGAAGTGGAGTGTAACTGGAGCGAACAAGGTCTCAATGAGATTATTCAAGACGAGTCCATTCTTGGTGTTGCTGTAGTTCTTGCTGGACAAGCTCAGGTTCATATAATTCTACAAATTAGTGTCTACTGTGTGATAAGGATCAATTAGTTATCTTCTGCAGAAGCACTATAATTGTGCTCTGCTTCAAGCTTTGATTTAAAACCATCACTGTGTTTCTGATCATTATTGTTATTGCTATTTCAGTTAATTATCTATTAATTATGTATGAAGCAAGTCGTGTGGTTTCGGTTATTCGGTAGATATACGTGCAAAAGAACAGAATGAGAATATAGAAAATTTGAATCTGGCATTAATGGCTTATTTTAGATCATAACTCGTGTAAACCAATTTGTGCAGGTTGATATGTCATTGAAGCTGCTAAAGGCAGGGAAGCATGTTCTTCAAGGTGATACAAGTTATAAGGAGACATAGATAGAAGTTTAATTTGCTAGTTATAGTGTTTTTATGACAGTTTACATGACTTTTGAAGCTATACTTTATGTGACAGAAATAAATAAGTAAAAGTAAATAAGATAATGAAACTTTGGATCAATAGGGCCTTTACGACAATCTTCCACTTGATTCATTTGCGCAATAATTGATAAATGATAATCTTCTATAAGATGATAAAATTGTGAATTCTGAATTCTGGTGGTGCCTTTTCAACATTCCTCTACCATGATAACTGATTATGTTTTTGTTTGTATATTTGTTTCTTTTCTGTGCATTATTCTAAAATCTTCTTGTTTTGCCATGGTTTACTTGGATACATTGGTCAATCTACAGAAAAACCAGCAGCAACCTGTAAGCATGATTTTGTTTTACCCTCTCTCTCTTTCTCTCTAGCTCTCTTTGTTTGTTGGATGATATCTTCCTGATCTTCTTACTCCATGATTTCTATTTTATTTTTATGAATTTAATCCAGCTGTAAGTGAAATAGAAACTGCACTGTCAAGCTACAAATCCGTTTATGCCAATAACCCTTGCCTACCAATTTGGGCTGTGGCTGAGAACTATAGGTTTGAGCCAGCTTTTGTAGAGGTATTTTTTTTTCCCCTTAACATATACCCATCTGGTTCAAATTACTCCAGGTTACAATGAACCTTTGCTTTGCCTGCAGTGCAGGAAACTATTGCCTGAAATTGGGGACATGATGAATGTTGAAGTTATCGTTGAAGGATCTATGAATAGTGCAAATCCTTATTTCTCAAGTTCATGGCGGCGCAATTTTACTGTAGGTATCTTTGTTGCATTGTTCATTTTTCTGAAAATATTTGGAGGGTTTCAATATTACATTGGAATATGCTATGGCATGTGAATGAATTTTAATTTTGGATATGAGATAACGTCGATGCAATCCCGACAAAGCATACTAGCAGGAGACATTCTTTCAACATGATAAAAGTCACAGCTTGTTGTTGTTCATTGTAGTATATAGAGAACTCCAATACTTCAGCCATCGTTTTTCAATCGCTAGCATAGCTATCTCATTTACTATTTTGATCATACTTGAAGTAGTTAATGTTGATAGATTACTTACTACTACATTTCTTTCTTGGCAGGGTGGTTTCATTCTAGATATGGGGGTGCATTTCATTGCAGGGTTAAGAATGGTAATCATATGCTAATTTTATCTCTGTGTCACTATGTGGCGCTCTGATACTTCTTTCTTTTTGTTTTACAATTTTTCACTTTTCAGTCACTTAGTGGACTAAAGTGCTATCTCTGAGTCTATTCCTTTCTAAGTAGATGCTTGAAAATGTTGAAGTCCTGAAGAATATCTTTGGGTTGCTTAGAGGTCAAATAGTTTCTGCATTTTGTTTCTATGTGAAGAAGAAATATACACCTGCTTATGTACTTCTATCCCAGTCATGCTATACACTCGGAGACCAATAATGTTCGTCTCTCTATTTGAGACATTCGATCGCTGATTCAACAAACCTTACTAATTCCTGGAACACTTGAATAGGTGTTTTGATTCTTCTCTTTCACTTCCATTATTCCATCTAAATTGATTTCCTTTTGTTTGTCCAGGCTGTTGGATGTGAGGTTACTTCAGTGTCAGCTATGACCTCACATGTAGACAAAACTTTACCTCCTCCAGATAACATATCCTCGGTCTTGTAAGTTTTACATCATGGGCTCATTAGAAATTATATTTTTCTTGTGTGATTACAAGTCTACTAAGGTGATGCTGGATTTCTTTCTCAGTCAACTGGAAAATGGATGTTCTGGAGTCTTTGTAATGGTTGTATCCTCAAGATCACCAAAGGTATATGATAAAGTAATATTTTCAGTTTATACGGCACATTTGTATTGTTTTTACTTACTGTTTCTTGCTCTTCTTTTAGATATTGTGGCGGGTTGTTGGATTAAAGGGAACACTACAAATTGATCGGGGAAACCAAGATGGACGGCATGGTTACATGGTATGCTAGACGTCTCTTACAGTAATAAGATCTTTTGTAGCTTTAGAAGTCCCGAGTTACTCTTTCCAAATTGCTGACTCTAATTTCCTTGAAGCTATAATGGGTCAATTTGCATGTCATCGCATTTATATGCTATCAGTGATATTTTATGTTACGATCTCAGGTTTCATTTTATGGTGCTGATGGGAACTGCAAAAGTTCGTTCTACCCATTCTGTGGAGTGACTGAAGAATTGAAAACTTTTCTACACGACATTTCAGAAGCCAACCTTAAGGTATTATGACATGCTCTTGCCTTTGTTTTCATGTTCAACCGCATGCATACTACTATTCTGTTTGTGCTTCTAGACTTTATTGTTTGTTTATTGGACCAATGTGTGGTGTATCCTTTTAGTTTAGCCACTTTTGACAAGCTTTAAAACAGATTTGCCAGTTTGATGTATGCTTTAAATTTCTTAATTTAGAAATTTGGAACATGTCTATCTTAATTCATCCTTCTCCTCGTTTTCAATCCATAAATGCTCTTTTCATTTGCTAATTTGCTTTCACCAGTAGTTATGCCTTAATCCTATTTCTTATTACAGAAGGGAAGTAGTTATGAAGTTGAGCCCCGTCTCTCATTCGTGGAAGGTGCTAGAGATGTTGCTGTTTTAGATGCAATGCTTGAATCTGGAACAAAAAAGGGAGCCTTGGTTCAGTTGAAAAAGTTTTAGGCTGCAGATTACCTAATCACGATTCTATCAACAAACTGGGGTCCAGTTAAGGAGCAGGAATTCTGTGCACATCACTTTGTGAGTTCCAATTGTTTGCGTTGTCATTAAATCAAGATACAAGAACAAGGCTGATTTATGCCATATTAGTTTAGAAAAATGTGTTCTGGAGTTTTTCTATATGGCAGGCATGAGAAGATTGGTTCTCGAACTTACATAAGTTGAATTAACTTTCAATAATTCTTGGATTTTGATCTTGTAAAGAAACATTAAATAAGTTACACAGTAGGCAAAGAGTACTCTCGTACTAGACTGAAATCCTGACAGTTCAACTCTCTTTTGAACTTAGAATTGAAAACACCTTGATTGCAAGACCAGAACTGGTAATTGGAATTGGAATTGGAATTTGTAGTAACCTTTCCTGCCAGATAATATGCATTAGAGTTAGTATGATTGAAACTGATGGTTTAAGTAATGAGATGCTCTAGATGGATTAGCATCATTGGAAGGCAATTCCTGCTTGTTTGAACAAGTCATAACAATGACACAATTCAATTGTTGAGTGGTTAATGTACTTGTCCTGTCTCACCTGTTTATTTGGATTTGAAGGATACTGGGCTAAGATTTCTTCTGGAAAATCGATTTCGAGACTACTGAACTGAAAAGGAGTAAAGAACCTTTTGATTTCTGTTGAAGAAATAGTAAAAATAGTCATAAAGAGAGAGACATAATGATCCCAGCAGAATATTTCTGTTTGAAATTTGTTACAGCCTTGAAAACTAGCTTTGGGAGTAGTTTATTTATTTATTTTTGAAAGAGGGTAGTAGTTTATTTGAGTTGAATTATAAATAAATATTGAATCTGAATCATTATTTTTTATTTTTTTAAATCTATTTTCGAGTGTGCGGCCCTTCCCGGATCTTGCATAAATGCGAAATGTATTTATGCACTGAGTTGCCTTTTTTTTTTTCAATTGATAGCTGAATAATATGTACAATCTCATTTTATCCCTACAGAATAATTGTCTTTTAATGAAATGACAATAATACCTCTTGTTTATTTTTTTCAGAATACCTCGTTTATTGATTATAATTTCAATGGAAAATGACATGTTAACTGAAGCATTGTGGCAAATGGCAATGCAGCCCGCAACTATTAAATTTTTGAAGTGTGAAAGTTGCCATACACCAATTACAATTCCAATTTCTTTGATTGATTGTTTGGTTTGGTATACTGCTTCAAAACCAACTGCACCTACCACTCCATTCTATTCTTCATTTCTGTCCAATTACCTTTCTCAACTGCTACATGAAACAAAGATTGAGACATAAGGTTTGAATGTTGTTTTGAGACCATTTTTGCATTGATGAGGTTTTTGGATGAAAGAAGTTAGCTGTTGTTTTCATGATTTCAATATACTTGGATTGGACCCCTTAAATTATAAAAAAATTTGTTAATTCTTTTTGGGTATGGACTGTTAGCCTAATTAAAATTGAAGTATCTTTCTAATATAAAATAGTATCAAACTTTTAAAACGTTAAAAATAAAATAAAAAAATTCACTTGAGCTGAGCTGGATTACACCACGTTGTATTAACAGTGCCTTACTATCCGTACATATCGGATATGAAGTTACTTTTTTTTTTTTACATGGGACACTAGAGGTGTTCATTAAAATGAGAAAAATTTCTTAAAAATTTTCACTCAATAAAAAAAAAAAATTTCCGACGATTTAATGAATTAATTAATTTTTACGAATTCTCCAATTTAACTAATTTAACGAAAACTCTTTTTATTTAACAAATTTAATGAAATTTCATAAAAATACAATAAAAACGGTAATAAAAAAAAATTCACAAAATTTTTTCAAATCTCTATAGACTTTATGCATAGGGAATAATTCCATAAACATATAAGAAATTCTATAACTCCATACGTAAATATAAGAGGCTCATAGGTTTGTTTTTGTATTAAACGTTTAAACGTTAATTCAGGAAAAATTTTTCTTTTAACGAAAATTTCACGAATTAACGAATGTTAAGAAATATTTTACGAATTAACAAATAAAAATATTTTTTAACGGAATTTTTTCTCCCAATTAACCGAATTTTACAATTTAATGGTTTCATTTGAATACTCATAGGAGAGACTATAATCGGGTTGGGTTGACCCGATTCCACCTTCGCTTGGGTTTCTTTGAGTAAATATAGACTTGGCTTAGTCACTATCTTGTTAAATGTTGATTAATGCTAAATTGTGGGTTTTAGGTACTCACTCATTCTTATAAGAATGAGCATTAAATTTACTTTGGATGCCATGATGAGAACGTTAATTGCAATGTCTCTTTCGTTTTATTCATTATATAGGTTGATAGTTAAGTGAATATGAAACAAATTTAGTCTATTTTATCTTCTTTCTTTTTCATTATTTTGGACAAGTTGGGTAAACCAAACTTTAATAACTTGTTTAATTTAGATTAAATTGATTATTACAATCTATTTATGTGAGGTGTTTAAAGTGAGAATATTACAAACCTTGAATCTTACGAAATTAGAAATATATATACACTGAATTATCAAAGCAAATTGACATATTATCTATTGCAAACAAACAATATGTCACGATCCAATCCGGAGCCGTGACCGGAGTTTGATCGTAGAAGCCTATCCACCTAAATATCTTCGTCTATTATTTAGGTCTAAATCAACTAGTTTAAAATGGTTAAGTCAAATTGACTAAGTAATTACGTGGTTTTAACTTATATATCACATTAAATTTTAACAACAATATCCGATATAGAATTTTACACAATATATCAAAAGAAATTTAACACAAAATCTCACTTGTGTTGAAGAAGAAGAATTGCTTAGTGAATAGTTGTAGCTAGTAAATTTCACGAAACATGAGAATTGCAGAAGAAAATATTAAAGGGAAAAAAAAAAGGCTGTTGTCCATTTCCAACTCCAAAGTTCAAGAAATTGAGAATGGCCCCTACTACCCAAGTTACAAAAAAACCGACCAATTTAATGGTTTTCCCACGTGTGCCTCAGCTCCCTGACCAAAAAAAAAATCAAAATTACCAAGCTAATATAATGATTTAATTATAAGCTTAAACAATACTTTAAAAAAATTAAAATTGAGCAAAGATATGTTCTTTTATTTCTTTATTATTTTTTAAACTGCTTCTATATATAATCTGTAGTAGGAGAAGATTCAGTCTTTCCACAGTTCTTCTGACTTCACATGCTCAGTATATAAATTGCTCTTCTTCACTCTTCAGTAAACCCACATTTGCCAAAAATCATAAATTCAAAAACTTTTTCATCTTGCACCTTGAAGGGCTTCTCCTCTTGTTTTCTAATCTTGTAATTCAGGTACATTTTAAGTTTTTTTTTTCCCTGTTTTCTTGGTCTCTTAAGAATGCTGTAAAAAGAAGAATAAAGGGTATTTGAAGTTAGTTTTGGTAGTTGTTGAAAACTTAAAAACTATGATCGTTCACTCTTTCAAGTAATGAAATTTCTTGTATTTTTGAAAAGTTGGGTTTACTTCTTGTTTTGTTTTTTAAATGGGTATTTGTTTACTTTGTTATTTCATTGCAGCAGATCTATTTGTTCAGTGTTAGAAGCTAAAGAATCATTACCATTAAGTCTTTGCTGTTTGGTACTATGAAAATGTCCAAAAGGAAAAAACTTTTTCAACTTTGGTTGTCTTGGAAATTTTTATAAAAAGAACTGTTTTGGTCATAATTTATATGGTTGAACTAATTTACTGCTTGGCTTGAGTTGTTAGTTTTCTTTTCTTTTTTCATTTTACTTCTGTTTTGGCATATGATGGTGGTCTTAGTGTCATTTTCTTGAGTTTTCTTTCATTTTCTCAGTACCCAAACAAATAGGATAATCAATGGTATTAATTATGTGGGTTTCATGCTTTGTTTTCACATATTCTTGTGCTTTTGCTGAAGTTCCTGGAGTTGCTCTGCTCCTTGGAGGTCTTTTGATTCAATATTTATCATTTTAAACCAAATCTTGTACTGAACATCTGTAGTTTTTTGTTTCCAATTTCTGTTTGCTCTTGCATTTAGCTGGTTTTCTGAAAATCCCTAGAATTGAATTATTTTTGAAGCCTTTTTCCATTCCTGCGATTTTATTCTAAATTCCTGTCTGTTCAAAATCCTGCTTTCTCTACTAAAGACTTAACCTTTCTCTATAGCTCTGGCTTTCTTGGTGTAAAATTAGAAGAAACAAAATGCAGAAGCCTCCACAAGCTGTCGATTTTGCTCTAAAGGAGACCTCTCCAAACATTGCTGCAGGAGCTGTCACAGCTGATAAGCTCTCCTGCACCTATGACCTTGTTGAGCAAATGGAATATTTATATGTTCGTGTGGTTAAGGCGAAGGAGTTACCCGGTAAAGATATTACCGGAAGTTGTGATCCATACGTTGAGGTAAAGCTTGGGAACTATAAGGGAACGACTAAGCATTTTGAGAAGAAGTCGAACCCAGAGTGGAACCACGTTTTTGCTTTCTCTAAAGAGAGAATTCAAGCTTCCATTTTGGAGGTTTCAGTGAAAGACAAAGATGTGGTTTTAGACGATTTGATTGGAAGTGTATTGTTTGAGCTACATGATGTCCCCAAAAGGGCTCCTCCTGATAGTCCTTTGGCACCACAATGGTATAGATTGGAAGATCGAAAAGGCGGTAAGATTAAGGCTGGAGAGCTTATGTTGGCTGTGTGGATGGGCACACAAGCTGACGAGTCATTTCCTGATGCTTGGCATTCTGATGCTGCAGCTATTGGTCCTGATAGGGTTACGCATATTCGATCAAAGGTATATCTTTCACCTAAACTTTGGTATGTTAGAGTAAATGTGATAGAAGCTCAGGATTTAGTTCCTAGTGATAAAAGCAGGTTCCCTGAAGCTTTTGTTAAGGTCACTTTAGGAAACCAAGCATTAAGGACTAGAATTTGTCCAAGTAGGACTATTCATCCGATGTGGAACGAGGACCTGATGTTTGTAGTTGCAGAGCCATTCGAGGAGCCATTGATTTTGTCTGTGGAAGATAAAGTAGGATCAAGCTTTGAGATTTTGGGGAAATGTTTGATCCCATTACATATTGTGCAGAGGAGGCTAGACCATAAGCCAGTGAACACTAGATGGTATAATCTCGAAAAGCATGTGACTTCAGAAGGGGAACAAAAGAAAGAGATCAAATTTGCTAGTAGAATCCATTTAAGAGTCTGTCTTGATGGTGGGTATCATGTTTTGGATGAATCAACACATTACAGTAGTGACCTTAGACCAACAGCCAAGCAACTATGGAAGCCAAGTATTGGCATTTTGGAACTGGGTATTATAAGTGCTGTGGGACTAACGCCTATGAAGACTAGAGACGGACGAGGAACCATCGATGCGTATTGTGTAGCAAAGTATGGACAGAAATGGATTAGGACAAGAACAATTGTTGACTGTTTCACTCCTAGGTGGAATGAGCAATACATCTGGGAAGTCTTCGACCCTTGTACTGTCTTAACTATAGGAGTATTTGACAACGGTCACCTACATGGAGGGGGGAAAGATTCAAGGATTGGGAAAGTGAGGATTAGGCTCTCAACGCTTGAAACTGATAGAGTTTATACACATTCATATCCTCTAATAGGTCTCCATAACTCGGGGGTGAAGAAGACAGGTGAAGTTCAATTAGCTATTCGATTCAGTTGTTCATCATTGGTTAATATGTTGCATATGTACTCTCATCCATTATTACCCAAAATGCACTATATTCATCCATTGTCTGTGGTCCAAACGGATAGCTTGAGGTTCCAAGCTATGCAAATTGTATCAATGAGGTTGAATCGAGCTGAGCCACCGCTAAGAAAGGAGGTAGTGGAATATATGCTAGATGTAGATTCCCATATGTGGAGTATGAGAAGAAGCAAAGCTAATTTCTTCAGAATCATGCATGTTCTAAGAGGGATAATTGCAGTAGGAAAATGGTTTGACCAAATCTGCAATTGGAAAAACCCTCTTACAACAATTCTGATACACATTCTTTTCATAATCTTAGTTCTTTATCCTGAACTAATACTCCCCACATTCTTTCTCTACCTTTTCTTGATCGGACTTTGGAACTTCCGGTGGCGACCGCGGCATCCACCCCACATGGATACAAGACTGTCTCATGCTGATTTAGCTCATCCTGATGAACTCGATGAAGAGTTTGACACATTTCCTACGACAAAGTCATCGGACATTGTTCGAATGAGATATGACCGGCTACGAAGCATTGCCGGACGGATTCAGACGGTAGTCGGAGACTTGGCAACTCAAGGTGAAAGATTCCATTCTTTACTTAGTTGGAGAGATCCTAGAGCAACTACATTGTTTCTGATATTCTGTTTAAAATCTGCTATAATATTCTATGTTACTCCTTTCCAAGTTGTGGCATTAGTTCATGGGCTTTATGTGTTGAGACATCCGAAATTAAGACAAAAACTTCCTTCTTTTCATCTTAATTTCTTTAGAAGGTTGCCTGCAAGATCTGATATGATGTTTTGAATCAAAGTTGCAGCAAAGAATTATATATATATATATATATATATATATATATATATATATATATTGAAGAATAATAGCTATTATTATTGCTGTTGTGATTATTATGTAAGATTTAAGCTTGTAGCAGCTTGTTTATGTTTATTTAATTTGTATTTATTGTAATCAATAAAAGCAGTATTCACATAACCATTTATCCTTTTATTTTTGTTCCTATGGAAAATTGTTCTCATGACATACATATAAACCTGCAAATCTTGAACAAAATTTGACAGTGGAACCGCTATTAATGATACTAATACTAATAAATAACAATATCAAATTCCAATTTTCAACTTCTACGCTAAATTATTTTCTAAATATTAAAAAAAAAACTTGCATCATTTCATTTTATTTTTAAACTTGGGTACCTTTCGATACCTAATTTATCTTTCTACTTCTTCTCGAGCAAGATTAAGAATCAAATTTCGCAAACGAATATTACTTCTAGTCTAGTGGCAAATGTATATATATAATTAAACGTACCAAAAAAAAAAAAAAATCTCTCCGTTGTTGAATTATTCATAATTTTATCAAGATAAAAAAAAAAATTAAAGTTTCACTAATTTTATGTATTAATTACTAGTAATAATTAATTAATCACACTGGAGGCTGAAATTGTATTTATAGATAAATATGTATACTTAAAAGACAAAAAAAAAAAAAATCTCTCTGTTGAATTATGCATAATTTTATCAAGATTAAAAAAAATAATAAAGTTTGACTAATTTTATGGTTTAATTACTATTAATAATTAATTAAACACACTAGAGGCTCAAACTGTATTTATAGATAAATATTTATACTTAAAAGACAAATCATGTATTTATATAAATATATATATCACACACGGTAACTTATTTTATATTCTAGTTATTGATGGTGTAATTAATTTGATTAGTTGTGTATTGACTGTAATAAATTTTATATAAAAAATAATAAATTATTATTAATTAAAAATTTTAAAAATATTATTAATTATATAAATATAATTAAAATTTTAGATTTTTTTTAGAAAAATAAAATTTAGTGAAATAAATTTTGGTGTTGATGGCGGCGCTACAAAAGTCGTTTGAAATTTTGGCCGGTTTCTAATGATCCAATGACTATTCTGAGAGTACCAAATGAATGGTCGAAGCGATGACTGTTGACCGGTACCCTTCGTTCACTAGTCAGCTGGATTGGACGGAGATGGTGGTAGTAGAGTTGCAGTCTTGTTTCTCAATTTTTTGACCTACTGCTTCAGTTTTTGGATTTTTTTTTATTTAAAAAATATAAAATTCAATAAATATTAAAATAAGTGTATAAAACTATAACTCTAAAAAAAAAGTTATTATTTTCTTGGCTATTGATCTTTGGTGCTATTTACTAAAGAAACATTTTAAAAAATATATTACTTATTACAATTTTTCAATTTTATTTAAGAATTTTTGCTCAATTCATTCTCATATTATCCAATTTTTTTCAAAACATACTGTAAAGATTTCTAACTTTTGAAACTATTATATTATAAGTCCTTTAGTTCAATATTTTCATAATTTTTTATTAATTGAAATTCCATGGATTATAAAAGTTTATTGAACATTCTACACAACAATAATTTAGAAAAAAAATTTAAATAAATATATTTGAATATCATATATTTTAATTTCTCAGTTTGAAAAATTATTTCCTTTAGCAGTTTGGTTTTTATAATTAATTTAAACTTATCAAATCAATGATATATTATAACTTTTATGATTAAAATATTTTTTAGAAACAATTATATCATAAATTATGTATAATTTATATTAATCAATACAATATAATATTATAATTAATATGACAATATCATAACCTAAAATTAACTAACACAAAAGTTTCATTAATCCATTTAATTTATTTAATATTAAAATCTAAATTTTTTAATTAAAATATATTACTGATATTAATATTATGTTATTTTAAATTTTCTAATTAATTACACTAAAAAAAATAATCCTCAGGTAATATTACCCTCTAAATCAGAAAAATATTTACATAAATCTCTCATATCATATTACTACTCGTCTTCTTACTATCATCCGAATTAGACACCTCTTCTCGATCTTCAAAATTCGGATCGTTAATATCTAGAACTTCATACTCGAATCCGATCTCGGCCTGTGAATAACCGTCGCCGCACCAAGTGAATTTACCACCGTGACCTCCTTTCTTCGGCGATCCACTCATACCAGTTGCCGATTTCCTGTCTCTACGCACATCAGATTTGATCTTCCTGGGACGCTTTTCCTTC